>BSSO01004631.1:0-14243 GCA_030267885.1 Mesembryanthemum crystallinum | reverse complement strand
AGAGAGAGAGAGTGATTGGAGAGAGAGTATGATTGGAGAGATAAATGGATTTTTTTATTGTATTTTGGAGATAGTGGATGGGTGATATGGAGAGGTTATGAGGATTTATTTGGTTTGGTAACGTGTGGGTGGGACAAATTAATTGTTGGTTTGGTAACGTATGGGCGGGACGGATGGAGTATATGAGAATGATAAATAGTTAGGATAGAGATTAAACCCATGAACAAACAAAGGCCAAGAAAGATAATATTTTCAATTCAAATCGTATCAATTTTAAAGAACATACCCATAGAGAATAAGGACGTATAAGGCCCAAAAACATTCAAGGGACTCTATATTCCTAACCTATACCTTTAATTTACCACTTCAACATTTTTATTTTTTTTTGCATAGATTTATCATTGTTATATATTGGTATAAATTAACACTTATACATTTTATCCATTAGCATAAATATTCTCGATCACTATTTTACAAGACCTCTAATTTGAATTATGGGAAGCAAAAATTTTCCAAGGGTCTGCTCTTTTCGTCTTATTTTTGTTGGATCAAACATTCTCCAGCAAACTCCATCAACTTCGAGCAAACTCTAGCAATAGATTAAAAGTTCAAACAATCTTCAGCAACTCCCAACAAACTCCAGCAACTCCTAGCAAACTCCAATAAACAATAAAAAAAAATCAGCACTCTTTAGTCACAGAAATCAACAATCCCAACAAACTCCAACATTCTCCAACAAACTCCAGCAATTAGCAAAAAGTTTCAGCATTCTCATGCCCCGTCACTCTAAAAACCAGACGTAAAGAACAGATCCTGATTGAACAGAATCGTGCTGAATGAACTATACTCCATTCGTTCCACGAAAATCTTTACATCTTGACTTTGCACGTATATTAAAGAATTTTAGGATGATATTTGACTTCCATAATGCTCTATGGCTAGTATTGAATAAATAGTACTACCTCCGTTTTTAAATGAAAGTGACGCTATGTGAGTTGCGGAAAATCAAGCGTCACTTTCATTTGAGAACGGAGGGAGTATGAAAAAAAGAGGAGAGATAAGTTAGTGGTTAATATGTCATTGCAGTGAAAAATCTCTTCATCATAGGACATGTAAAGATTATGAGCCATAGATTAGAAAAATACTACTTACTACTAGTACTAAAAATTACGATTGAGGTCAAATAGGGCTTTGGATTTTGGCATAATCTTCACCAAGCCACGTGCTGCTTTGTCCAGTGAATAGGCTGCTAGGCGCTAGCCTGCTAGTGTAACGTGGCAATGTCTAACTGGCTTGTTCACCAAATTAGAGTAGACATAGTTTAAGGCTTAAGCAGCTTCGCACAAAAAGAGAAGTGGAAACAAAAAAAAAAAAGAAAAAGAAAACAAATAAACAAAACGTGGACCCCAAACAGTTTATATATACTCTGTTAAACTAAACCATAGTTAAATTATTATTATTATACTATTTATAAACACAAATGTAATTAAAGTCTTCTTAACCACAGGACTTAAATAAAAACTAGCTAGTAATAACAAGAGTGACCGGCAAAAGCGGAAGTCTTCCAGCATTGGGTCCCTTTGTCGTGTCAAACCCCGCAATTTTTGTGGCTCCAAAAGATAGCCGTCGGGCCCCACTATTTTTCGTGGGACCCACCTTATTGTAAATTAAACTNTTTTTCCATCATCATCATTAAGTTACTACATAATCACCAGCATCATCATCACCCATGAGATGAGAAATATGAGGGCCAAATCAGGCCGTCCGATTAAGATCAAATGGCTAACAACAACAGGTTGTTAATTGTTTGTATGGTGATATGAATGATGTGATGACCCCATCTGAATCTGATGATGGAAATATGAACGATCATGATGTTGTGGTGCATGCTATATTATTACTCCTATTAAGTAGAGAGCATAATATTATGCTTATGTGTTTGGCCTCAAGCATGCGAGGTAGTGTACTGGGCAGTTAATCATACATACCTGTGTGACACTACAAGGATAAAGGATTAATCTATTCAACCGCCTACTTATGCGCTTGTACTTATATATTTCTTGACATCATTACCACGAATTTTTATTTTAAAAAAGATCTTCCTAATATGCCTTCTTTTACAACTTTTATTATCATTTGACTTTATAAATATTTACTGATTTTATAATGTATTAGAAATACTCAACTTTCTAAAACATAATACTGTACACTACTTAACTATATATATATATATATTGTATGCTCATTTTACCTCCACGTTTATAAAGAATATGAATGTGTTCATTTTAATCTTATTTTTGTTGGAACTCAATAAACTCCAAAGATTATGAAGAAAATTCCAACAATATCTAGCACTCAAAAAGTCTTACTTACGACACTGTCTTGCTAAAAATATGACTGCTCTTTGTTTTTCTTTTTTCTTTTTTCTTTATTTTGTGAAAAATTGACTGCTCTTTTTATCCTGTCCATATTATCATGATTGACTTTTCACGTATATTAATCGACATTGAATATGTAGACTAGATTAATTGGGTGAAAAAGAAGTAAAGAACATATAGATATTGTATCTATCAAAATAGATCGAGCATCCAAAATTATTTCCATTCTTTGGATGTAACAGCTAGTGGCCACACCCTTCTTAAGAGAAAAGGCCCATCAGCTTTTCATGAGATCCAGCCAGCCTCAATATATACTCGGGCCGCATTATAGAACTGAAGGCCCAGCTATACATTACATGACAANAATTTAAATTTTGTTTGTGGAAAAAGACCTAAGAAATAATTAAGGTTTAACCTACATTATTATTTCAACTAGATTGATACCTGAGCAATGCACGGATTTTGCTGAACTAACTAAATAATTGTAGCCCAGAACACCTCATAGTTGTTGATAAATAAAAAATCAGGGCTTACGCCCTCCTTTGCACCTAAAAAAATAAATAAAATCTTCTTCTTTTTCCTTTCTTATATGGAGTACATATTATACTCATGTTCATAATCTGCTAGATTTTTTCTTCTACACATCTGCAAACTCCTGAAATTCCGTACACATGATTATCCAAAAGGACAAACAAAATTTCTATATTCTAACTACTATTACATCCAAATCATCTAACTTCTAAGAAGGTTCGAAATACAAACCACGTTTAAACCACAAGAATGTAAATTAGAATGAAAATGATTCATATTTTCGAGTGACCTTATCACCACTTATTCCTCTTCGATGTGTTTTTTCCATAAAGACATGAATAGTACAATTTTATGCAACTTTGTAATTAGTCCCATGTGATAAACAAGAAATATGAGTAACAAAAATGATTTTTTAAACTTAATTACATTTCCTTTTCTTGTACCAAGTAGTTTCACTAGAGCTTATAAACTGTCATTTTCCAGCATGGCATGGATTTTTTCCCAAATTCATTTATATATGTTTTTTCCCCCTTCTATACAATAGATAACAAGAAGATAATATAAATACCATGTTCTAATGTAACTATATAGAGGATTTCAAACGAAAAAGATTCATACCAAATTTCCATGATAGTAGATGACAGTATCGTAGACAAATTTTATACGTCTCTCACCAGGCTACGTAGTTATCAATGTCCAAATGGATTACAATACAATACATTGCATTTACTATTTTACATGCTTAGTGACAATTATATGCTATATATAGAGTTTTATCCTTTCCCCCCCTTTCGTTTTCTCCTTTACCATCTTTTGGGGCTGCAAATAGCTTGATGAAATGAGTAGATAAACGTATGGACCAATGTGTCCATATTATTATTAACTGGCAGCAGCAACAAATAAAGAAATTGACATAATAAAAACAAATGGAATTGGACCCAGTGAGTGGCACTGGCACGGTCATTATATTTGGGCCCAAAATTTGCTGATTAAGATTCACAGGTCTCGGCCTATTAGCTTCAACTAACGAATTGGGTCGTCAAAATCAATTTGGCCACTACAAGAACTACCAAGGATAGACGGACTCATATTTTTGTTACCAAAAGTCAATGTCTTTTTCTACCTAAACGTCACTTCAAACTACTTTTGGTTCATTTTCACACCCCTCTCACCTTCCATTTTGTCCTTATCTTTAAGTTGTTGATTGTTGCTATACCATGAAATTAGAAATTAGAAATTAAAAATTAGAAATTAGAAATTAGAAATATATACACCAACATAGTATGAACTTCACTCATAAGTCAGTAATTGTATGGACTCTTGGTATCAGCTAGTTTAAGTTTAAATAGTAAACTATTTAGAAATTGGCTATTAAAGAGTTAAAGAAATTATAATTAAGAAATAAGATATGACCAAGTAAGGAAAATGGATCCCATTAACATATTGGAAAACTATAGAAGAAACTTCTAGATAAGGACTATCAAATTAATAAACCCTGCTGGATTCAAGTTAAAACATTCGCACTTACTACATTTCTTTATCGGTACACATGTTGAATAGGACCATCAAATTTTGCTGCATCGCATTATTATTGCATTGAAGAATAACGAGCTAGATCGCGATTAGCATTAGGATTAACACCAAGCAATCTCATTGAGGGGGAGACATCTTGTTGATTGCTTATTGCCACAACAAGAGAATCCACAACAAGAGGTTTAGAATAGCATTAGGATCTCAATCACCTTTTTAATACCATCATTAATTAACTCTATATATCTACAGTTTGGAAGCAAGGCGGCTAGCTAGCTGAGAATCAACATCAGTAACAATGATAACATAAAGCGAAATTAGTGGTATTTTCTTCACTGAATGAGACAAAAACAAAAGAAAAAACCTCTTTTTTTTTTTTCTTTTTTTTTTTCTTTTTGTTGTGATAAAGTGGCAGATTAATGAGAAGTGGCATAGTAAGGGGGGAAGTGTAATACTAGTATCTGAAATGAAATATCAAATCGAGCATTTGACAAAGGAGTACTTTGCTGATAACCGTGGGCCAATTTTAATTTTGTGTGTGTGTGTGTGTTGTTAGTTGTAGTCCATTAAAGGCGGCCTTTTTTTTTTTTTCTTGTGGGAGGTTCGTTGTTTCTTCTGGTTCTTTCCAACCCACAGAGGGTGGTCCTTGCTCGACCCCGCAAATTGTTGAATGGGAGTTAGTATGTATTGTGAGTAATAATAATAAGTATAAACCACTGTGGATAAGCTCTCTGTGCTCCACTGCATTTTCTGATTTGCATTAGCAACAACCAAAGTGGCCAAGCTGCAACTGTAGCGTGTTTTTGCCAATACGGATTGGATCAGTAGTTGTGCTACTTAGAGTTGAAATCTCAACAACTGGTCCACATTTATATTTGTATATATGTACTATATTGCACTTACTTCGTGGCTGATACGATGTGAACAAGATCAGGATTAGCACAAAGGATCACAGTTAATAGTTCAAGGGGGGGGGGGGGGGGGGGGGNCATGAAGATGAAACATAATGAAAATAAATGTTTACACACACGATTAAAACATGTCACGCATCTGGGTAATTGGGGAGTTATTTTATGCGGGGCCATTGCATGTAGGAGCAATGACTCGTGTATTTGAGAATTTGAGATGTTTTTATATATATGAAAGAATGAGTAACTGGAAACTCGTCAAGGGGCCATAGTTATGGCGATGAGCATAAAGTGTATGTTATGTAGTTTTTTTTTCTATCCCTTTGTTTTCCTCTAAAGTTAATATAGGAGATGTACAAAATTAGGTGACTAATTATCTCAGACCGCATATTAAGATTCAAATTCTTATTATTGGTGGTAGGAGATGCACACTTCACCAAATCTTAAACTTGATTTGTTCATGTTACCCTTGGAGATTTGTTCATGTTACTTAGTAGTACTATCACTTCCAACACATCAGATTTTATGCCAATAATTGCACATTACTGATTTATTCTTGTTGCTCCCTTTTTTAACCACCTTCTATAAATATATTTTAATAGGAGTATATTTTTCTTTTATAGATCCATAGTACTATGTATATTCTTCCCAAGTACACCCTCCTCCAATAAGATCTCAACTTTCTTCCGCGTACAGGACGTGTGTGTACGTATAATGACACAAATTACTAAACAAATTAAATTAATGATAATTACAAAATTATTAAACTAAGATAATTGCGTTCCCTTCCCTACCTTCCCCAGATTACTCATTCCCCACTCTCTGTTACGAGTTTTCGTACTCCATATATCACCAAATAATATCTTCAATCAGATATTAATATTGCACCTTCTAGAGATTAAATATCTACACACATTTTTATAGATATGTACCGTTTTTTTTTTTTCTTCTTCTTCATATACATAATGCTTTACAGAGAATTTTTGTTTATAGTTTAATTATGAGGTTGGATCAAGTTGGTACCTAGAAAATGACTTAAAGGAAACTATAATGGGTTATTGTACTTTATAGTAGTCCAATTCAGGCTCCAAGCACGCCAGAATAACTTGGTCAAATTCGCTTCCTTTGTTGGTTGTTGCATGCATGCATTTTTTTTTTTTTTTTTTTTTCCTTCTTCTTGTTTTTGTTGATACCCAACAATTTCCAATAAAGTTCAACACATATGAAACTCTAGTTTCTCCCTCAACTTCCATCCAACTCTAGCAAAGGACAAAATATTTCAACAACACATTAGAGTAAAAAAAAGAAAAAAAATATTCCAAAAAAGTAACCTCGGCAACTAGCAACTTCCAACCATCAGTAAAAGGTTATAACAAATTAAATTTCAGCAATCTCCAACAATTTCAACTTCAAACTACAACCCTGACACCAAAAATCCAAATATATTATTGTATATTTAAAAACTAAAAATGTTTAAGGACTATTACTTAAGGGACTTAAAGTAAAGTTTATAATCCAATCCACTTGAAGAAGAAAACAAAAATATTTAGAAACTATCCATGAATAAAAACAAAGGGGACCAAAGGTTTAATTTCACGAAGCATCGTTTTTTTTAAAGAGACGATGAACACACAATAATATTAAATTATGTTAATTTTTTAAAATTCTTCCTTTGTTTGTCTTATCGTAGGAGTCCAAATTTAAAAATCAAATATGGCGTTCTATGTGTATTAGCTAATTATACTTTCATTTTCATACAGCAATTTGAAGTTTGTCAAATTGTGGGAGCACAAGCATAACCATTGTGATAGCTACAATTTATTCATAATAAAAATGATACTAAATATCTAAAACACTCACTATAAGGCCTGGCAATTGCAATGTTTTGCAAGTTGTTAGAAGTACATGAATATTTTACATTAAATTGAGAACTAGAGTGAGGAAGGATAATACAAGTACAGTAAAGCGACTCCTTCTACTGCTAGCTAGTCAAACAATTAGCATTTTGATGCAATTCAGTGTTTGGCAAACAAGCTAACATATTGTAGTAGTGCAGTTGGTATACATCTTATTATGTTATATGTTTAAGTTCCGTATTAATTTTAGCTGTCAATCTTCTTATTAGTTCCGATCCAAAAAAAAAAAAAACTTATCGTCAAACTGTATGATAAGTTACTGATTGTCATAATCATGTTAAAAATAGGAGGCTGACAATGTACTAGGATGGAACCAATTACAAATTGTATGACATAGAAAACAACTACTCCACAAACGATGAATTCCACCCTCTCACTCCATATAATAGAGACTAATAATAGTGATTCATATATCTCATCGTAGACTACTAATCATGTTAAATTGCCATCAATCAATTACTTAATTAGTTGTTATCATGATCAGTTTAACCATTATTGCATGCATCTTGGTTTGATGAGAATCTAACAATTGCCTTAATTCTATTGGTAATAAGGTGCTTGTGGCTCATGTTGTCTCATAACATACGACTGTAACTCTCAGTAATATGCGTAGCCGTAAATTAAGGGGCTGTAATTATTACACATGTACTAATATGGAGTATGTTGTAATTTTGATGCTCCCAAATTAGATTGTCGGTATCTAACTTTTCCCATCTTTCTTTATCACCTGATCAAAATAAACGCACTACATACATGTACATATATGAATTGATGGATGAAGTATGAATAAAATGGAATTTAACTAGTTAGTTGATTATGATATACTATTTATGTGACATGAGTACTGTTTTAAGGTGGAGAGGTCGGATCAAACTTAGCAAAGTTAGGCCACTTAACTGAAAATTGTACCACTTTACATTCCAAATTAACTCAATCAACTTCCCCTCAAAAATGTCAATTTTCCACATGGTACGTCAAGACATGCACTAATTTTATCATTTTTATCAGTAGCTTCTACACCCTTCCATTATCTATCTTTCCCTTCTTTTGTCTTCTTCCTCTTTTATTTTATCTCTCTCTCTCCACATTTCTTATGACTAGGGAAGGCAAACCTTTAAGCAATTAAAATTCATATATGCGGGACTTTGGATTGATACTCTTCTTACTTATATTGGACATGTTTTCTTCAATTGATGAACTGAATAAAATAAAAATTGAATGAATAGTAATGCATGTGAGTAAAAAAAGAGTTGCTTAAATGAATTCAATTGATCTGAAAACTACATTAATAAGGGCCCGTTCTCTTCACCTGAGAAGACTGAAATGAACTGAATTGATCAATTTGAACTTAACAGAAGTGATTTAATCTGAACTGAATGACCGTTGATATTTTATAATTTGCCAAAACTTATTCAATATTGGATCCATTTGATAGTATTTGTCGAATCTTTCCATTGACACGCACATGTATTATCGTGAAATTATATTTGAATAAAAAGTTCTGAAATGATATATAAGTTTCTATATGAACTAAACTGAAATTAACTTAACCGAATTGTACTTAATTGAATTGAGCTGAATTAGAAAAGGTTTTTGATTTGGTAACATCTCTCTCTTATCTTTTGATGTACAATTATTCTTGTATAAGGTGGCCTCATACATGAAGCCTGGTACCTTGAAGAAGAAAAAGTGGTACCACCACTTTTCTGGTACTACTTTTTCTTCTTCAAAATACTAGCTAGGCCTCATAGCCTCATACAAGTTTTGGTGTTTGATGTAAAATTCCAACCGGGTGATAGATGATCAAGTACTTCCAACTATGCTATATTGCGCTGACCCCTATTCTTTCTCTTCTGAATTTGAAACCAACTCAGCTCCATCCAAACCTATTGGCGCTATTGCAATGGAGAAGGCAGACACAAACACTCTAACATTCAACAAAACAGACTTTGTACTAGTTAGAAAGCTAAAGTAAAAAGAAAAAGAATTAAAAAAAAAGAAAAAAAAAAAACCCACCAAACGAGATGGGGGCCCACAAAGAAAACAGTAACAGAGGGCAACCCCTTGAAAAAAAGAGGGACCCACAAATTCTCCCTCCTAAAACAAAAAGGGGGACCCACATCCGTACTCTGTCCCGGACAAGTAGTAGGAGCTCCACCTTTACACGTACCCCACCCTTCCTCACCCTTCCTCACCCCTCACTCCTCTCAACACCTCCATAAATCTCCGCCTCCCTCCTCTCTCCCCTCTCCAGAATTTCATTCTGTCTCTCACCTCTCTTCACCCAAACACGCCCTTAGCTAAAAACCTCAATTAGCTTTTCCTTTTTTGTTTTTGTTTTTTGAGTACTTTTAAGTGTTTTCTTTCTGTATATGAGAGAAAACAGAGCACTACTTGAAACAACAACAACAACAACAACAAGTAGTAGTAGTAGTAGAAGTAGAAGAAGGGGATTAAGATATGATTATGGAGAGTCCAGATTACTCCCCTGTTCCTCACCACTCGGATGCATCACGACCGTCCCTTGGATTCCCTCTCGGAACAGCTCTGCTCTTGATTATAATCTTCAGCTTAAGTGGGATCTTCTCGTGTTGTTATCACTGGGACAAGTTTCGATCCCTTCGTCAATCTTTCTCCGACGACCTCGATCTCGAGTCCGGCGGCGGTCGCACTACTAATGACGGCGACCCCTCTAAACCCAAGCCTTTACCCCTGGTAAATTGATTTTTCTCTCTCCTCTCTTTTTAGTTCTTTTTTTTTTTTTTTTTAATTTCTTCCTCCATTGGCTTCAAATCGATCAATTTCTCTGCTATTTAGTAATTTGGTTTTGTTACTAATTTGCTTGACTGACCTAATTAGTTAAAGGGCCGAAATAAAAATAAAAGTTGATGAAATGATTCTTATGGGCATCTTGTCCTAAATTCGTAATCTTTGCGACTAATGAATGAGTAGGATATTCTTTTTACAATTACTAAACTGGAGTATATTTTTTTTTTTATCGACACACCTTTTGAAATTTAACTGGTGCCAAGTGTTTTTTTTCTAATTAAGTTATTAGTACTCTGTTAGTACTACTAATTAGTACTCCGCCAAGTGGTTTTGTTTAAAAAGAAAGTTACAGTATGTGTTTAAAACGTATAAAATTGGTCCACCCCCATCTCTAATCAATATTCTCTTACTTTGTGGGTTGCCAATTCAAGTGAGAGCCTCAAAGATTCTTCTCTTTTTAGGATTTTGTCTTATAATGCTTTAAGGAATACTACATCTTTCCAGCAAAATGCAACATTCCTCTCTTACCTCCTTTTTTTTTTTTTTTTTTTTTTTTTTTTTTTTTTTTTTTTTTACTTCACGTACATCAATTTACACTATTTATTCTTGGTATCTAATTTTTCGTATTTACCTATTTTGGTAAACAAAAAAATTAAATTGATCAGATACATATTTATATAAGATCATTAGAGCGCAATTAGTGGACATCATAGCATATATACAATGATAATGACCCATGTTCAAAAGTCATGGTTCCTTTGCGTGCTAATCATGAATTTAGAGGATGTTACAATCAATTTTATTTGATTTTTGTCTTTTCCAAATTTTAATTAGTAGGAGTAAAAATTAGTGGGTAAAACTCAAAATAAAAATGATGGAAAAGAAAGAATAATACTAACAAGGATGTTACTACTTGTGTGTGAATGCAGGCAGAAAAGAAAGAAGAAAAGGAAAGCGTGCCAGTGATAATGCCAGGTGACCACATTCCCACCTTCATAGCCATGCCATGCCCGTGTCAACCTCTACGCCCGGAAAAGTTCGCCTCATCTCCGCCTCACCAGCAAAACCCCCTCAAACCGCCGCGTTTTCCGGCGCCTTTGTATTAAAAAGGCAAAGGGAATTCAAAATTAAATTAGTCTTTTTTCTTTTTCCCCTTAATTTGAATTTATTTTATTTAATTTTAGGGAAGATGAGATGAGATGTGATGATGATAGTACGTACATAGCTCCAAAATTGACGTAATGTGTTCCGGGCCACATATATGAAATGAATCATATGATATGATATGGTATATCTGGTTGTATGTTGCATTTGTACATAAGTATCTTTTATAAATGAATTTTTGACGTACGCTACCTCTCTCTCTATATTTCTTTAATTTAAGTATTAGGTTACGTTCTTTTTATGTTATTTTTATTGATATTTATTCATGATTGTTGATTTTTGTTGATTTGTTAGAATCCACATAGAACAATTTTGCTAATTATTATTGATTTTTGCTGAAATCAACAGAAATCAAAACAAAGCTTTATTTAAATCAACATTAATTTTTATTTAACTGTACGTGTTTGTTTTCTGTTTGGTTACGTTGTACGTACTGTAAGTAGTACATTTAATTTGTTAGTGATTAGTGATTATTAGTGATTAGTTTAGAGTAGTAACATGCCTGATTTTGTGAGCTGGAGCTCATGACTCATGAGGTAGGTCGTTACTTGGTAGTTGTTACTAAATCTAATCGGATCTTTTTATTTTTATTTTTTTACACTTTCAACCATTAATTAGTTTACTAATTGTACATCTTGCTAAAATCCAAATTCCTTCACAATCTCTCACTCTCTTTCTGTCTAAAATCAGGCCAGTTTTAGATAATTTTTTAGACGATGAAGTTTTAGGATATTTGACGAGGGCTTAGAACAAAAACCACGAAACAATCTACATACCCCGTTATTTCAATCTAATCACTACGTTACGTTAATTATACTATTTGGCTGAAGTTGGGGTCCAATGCTAGCTGTTCGATTTATCCATTTAACAACCCAAGTTAGTTCGTATGTGAAATATCCGATAGATATAAATAAAAATGATTAATGGAGTAATGATTTTTGTTGTGAGCATTTTACTCTTTTTTAGACTGATTGGTACAAGTAAGGTTAGCTTTAAGATGGATATGTAATTCAAACCAAATAAGGAGTTTCTACTTTTATATACTAATGTCCTCTTTTGAAAGAAAAAATCGAAATAAGGAATATCTGGCGAATATCTAATGAACTATTTGTAGCATTTGTCTTTTACTCATTTAGTACTTTTATTTTCAAAGATGGATCAGATTTTGGAACAAATTTCATTGCTGAAATGATTTCAATCCCCCCAACCCCACCCACCTCTCAAAACTTCTTCAAAGTAATAAAGATGTGTGTTGGATTCTAATTTCAACACCTTTTTGAAAATTTTACTAGGTGAACTGGCCATATTTGGCTATGTTTTGTTTTGTTTTTTTTTTTTTCCAACTTGATTGTGATGAATTGGACTCAATGAAAACTAAATAAGAGCAGTAATATGTGAAATAAATAATTAGTTTAATTCATAATTAAATTGAAGTACACTAAATGCAATATGAGAACCACGAAATGAACTTGGTGTACACACATATGGATCCCTTCAACTAAGATTTGGCTCATGTATTTTTTTCTTATTTTTTTATTTTTTTACCTAAACTACTGTCATAAATGGTTAGATACCCTATAGGGACGCCCAATGGTCCATCTTCAAAAGTAAGTACTCGTAGTAAGCATTCTTTTTTATTGTTAAAAAAGTTTTGAAGAACATTTAACTTATCCGCAACTACTCTCAGCATATATATCGAGGTGTATGTACCCTTAAATGCTACAAATGGAGATAAAGAAAAAAAGAGGGGGGGTTGATCTCCTCTAAAAATGTACTCACTTTTTCCGAGTACTAAAGAGATGATTACATTTCAAAGCTTATTATAGAACTAATAAGCTAAAATGACATAAAAGATAAGTTTCCAACATTATTTTTAGTACATTCAAATAAAGTCCTTTTTGTACGTGTGTTTTGTATATAATCATGACATTAGTTAGTTCAACTTTGTTTTCATTCTAAGGAAGACTTTGTGTACAAACTTATACTCACCTAATTTGATGAATCTGCTGTACTTTTTACTTGTGGTGCGTATGTATCTAATTCAAAGCAAATCTTATTAATAATACAAAAAAAAAAGAGACGTATTAGGGTTTTATATTCCTAAATGTTAACCAAATGTTGTGATAATTTAAGGTTGGTGATGAATAATGGTGATTAGTTTTCCTAAAACACGAAATTTTTTGTCGGTTGAGATAATAGGTGATGGGACAGGAGTCCACTAAACTTGTACTGTGTCAGCATACTCCATAATTATGCTGTTCTCATGAAAAAGGAGTTTTGGTTATTCTTCTAATAATAGTATGTTTATTGTTTAACAGGGGGCTAGGGCTTCTCCACTTCACCTAATTAAACCTGTGGGTATTATATATATATATATATATACAGGATGGAATTCAATTATTAACCCAATCTTCTTTAAGTAGTTTACTACTACTAATCTAAGTAAAGTAGTAACTTATTATTTATTCATAATTCACCGATTGACATGTGTTTATCTATTTACTACACGACATACTATAGTTGAGGGTGCTCGCCAAGTTTTTTTTGTTTGCCATTTCAATGTTTTTTCTCTCTTTTGAACCGCATGTTCATTCTAAAATCATTGAGTTGGGATTAATTCAACCGTTACCAGTTGGTCCATGAAGGGATAATGGGTCTTTAACGAATAATTTTTCCATTCACAAGAATTAAGTCTGTAACCTTGTTTAAGTAATAGAGTGTCAAAGCCGCACGCACTTCAACTCGTCCTATTATGTATTCCGCTTAATTATATTTTGCAACTTTAATTTCGTTGGCTCTCGCTGTGATATAATCTGTTTATATCCCTCCCGCACCAATCAGCTAATAAGAACAAGATTTTGATGCCATTTATCACACTAAATTAACATTTTATCTCAAGCTAATCAATCCGATCGAATATCAAATTGTAATACTAGCTAGTCAGAGCAAGTTACTCATAATTTCACTATCATAGGGGATGTGATTTCCCAAGATTGATCTTTATTTTTAACCAAGTTTGATAATTTGAGCTAAGTGACATGCATGTA
>BSSO01004630.1:0-14244 GCA_030267885.1 Mesembryanthemum crystallinum | reverse complement strand
GGTACTAATTGCAGACTCACGTGGTGAAGACTAGGGCCTCTTGGATCAGATTTTAAGCTAGATTGAATTGATTGAATTGTTTTGTCCAGCTTATGGATGTCTAAGCTCAAAATCTCACTGATACATTTTGGCCACTGAAAAATTGAAGGAGTTAAGATTGCACCAGATATCCCTCAATGTACCTGTGCGAGCCTATTTACATTGCCAAGAAAGCATGTTAAAAGCTTTTCTTTTGTCTCCAAAATTTACTATGAATCATCAATTTAAATCGAAAAGAGAGGTGACTAACCAATTCAAATTCAAGTGAATGATGCTAAACGGAACTGAAATAATAGTGTGTGTGAGAGAAAATGTTTGTCGCCAAACTTAGGTTTTGTTCATTTTAATTGAATCGCGCTGAAGTGAATTGAACCAAATTAAATGGGGCCTGAATGATTGTTGTATGTGTCGGAAGAGTAAGTTGTAAAATTGAATTGAACTGAATGCAGTATGGGAACGACGAAAAGATGAGAATCTTCACTAACTAAATGCAGAAAAGTAACAATAAAATAAACAAATTTGTTGTATTGCAGATGAAGAACATTATGACTGTAAAGTGATTAGCTTTGTGGCTCACCAGCCCAACATTTCATGTTTATAATGGACTATGCAATGATCTGTATCCATTGAACTAACTAAGGGCACATTGACGATCAACATTGATCAACTGTCTTTGAAAATGGGTAAATGAATGTGCCCTTTCCTCTTTCCAAGAGTTTCTTCAAGTTCAGGCTTTTGGAAAGAATTCGTTCACATTAAAAGACATTACCAAAGTACAAATTTACACCTTTTTTTTACTCATAAGGGCCCGCTTAGATTGGGGTGGAAAATTAGGGGGATAATGGAGAAATATAAAGGACAATTAGGGGGATAATGGAGAAATATAAAGGACAAAAGTGGAGATTGGAGGTGGTGGTGGGGGAAAGATTATGGTGGAAGGAGGAAAAGGAAGGATGTGGGGGAAAAAATTACTCGCCACCCCACTAGGGTAAGTTTTCCTAGGGCTGTCAATGTCTACACGACACGACAACACGACACGACAACACGACAACACGATATGAACTCGACCCAAAGTTACTGAGAGTAACACGAACCCGTCACGAACACGAATTGTACGAACCTGACACGATTTGATCATTTGGTGTGGAATGTAATTATTTTACATTTCATATAATTTTTATGTAGTTTAAGATCGACACAAAGTTGACACGAAATCAAACACGAACACGACACAACTCGACCTATTTGACAGCCCTAAGCTTCCCCCTCTATATCGTACATCTTCCTCCTTCTTCCGCCATAATCTTTCCCCTACCACCACCTCCGACCTCCACCTTTACCTTTTAATTTTCTACGATTACCCCCAATCCAAGTGGAGCCCTTAATAGTAAAATTTTTCAGGAAAAATTTGCCAATAACTACCTTTTAAGTTCCATCTTTTGCGAATAACTACCTTATAATTTATTTTTTTTTTTGAAATAACTACCTTATAACTAATTTTTTTTGTGGATCACTACCTTAGCCCCTTTTCCGGGGAAAAAAAAGATGTAAAGTGACCGTTTTACCCCTCACTATTTTCTGAAAATAACTATTTTTTTTTTCTTAAGGTGGTACTACTTAATTTGATATTTGAAAAGAAATAAGAAAAGGGGAGGGAAAACAAAAAAATAAAATAAAATAAAGTAAAATAAAACCCATTTATTCATTAAGCTAGGGGTAAAATGGTCAGTCCACATACTTTTTCGGCCGGAATAGGGTATGAGGTAGTGATCGACAAAAAAAAAAAAAAAAACGTGGTTATAAGGCAGTTATTTTCGGAAAAAAAATTTAATAATGTAATTATTTGCAAAAAGTGGAATTTAAAAACTAGTTATCATTAAATTTTTCAATTTTTCAGCTCTTCCCATAGGAGTTGAATGCCGAGGGTAAAGATAGGAAATCCCGCGGTGTTGGCATTTCTGCTTTTCGCTTTCAAAATCGTCTCTCTCCTTCCGTCTTTAACTTCTCTAAATCGTAAACTCGTTTTTATGGGCCACAACCACTTCAATGTCGACGGCTACTTTTCTACCAGACGAAAAACGAGGGCATGGTCAAACTTTTTATATTCTCTCACACGCTATTTCTTTGCCCTATGGGACCTTGACTCACTTTAAACTAATCAAGGCTTTTGCTCTTATCTACTCAGTTTCCAGCTATGAATTATTAATATATTGCTTGTAATTGCATGAATAAGCTTAATGGGTTGATGTTTTTTTTTTTTTNTTTTTTTTTTTTTTTTTTTTCTTTTTTTTTTTAAGAATTAGGTTATAGTCAATGTGCTGTCACTTTGCTGCTGAATTTGATATTCTTTGCGCTCATTCAAAGGGTTCTCTTTTTAGTTGTTTTTTTTTTTTCCGACTTCTCGGTCAAAATTGGAAGACGTTGGGATTAAGAGTAGTCTAATATGCTCATTAAGTTGGGTTTGGCAATCAAATTTAATGGATTCCGTTGAGCTGTGAGGTTGGTGGAACAAAATTATTTGAAAAAGTGGAATATCAATTAGCTTCAATTGACAGCATATTGGGTCTGCTAAAGGTTTCTTGATTCTTCTGTTCTGCTTATGCAACATGGAATCAAGCGGAGGGTTCTTAAGGGTTAAACAATCTGAAGGTAAAAAACCGGTTTTCGGTTCAAAATTGAAGGGAAAAGGAAGTGCTAGCAGCAAGGAAATGATTTTCAGAGCTGATGAAATTGATCTCAAAAGCCTAGATGTTAAGTTGGAGCAGCACTTAAATCAGGTTTGGTGTAAGGCGGGGAAGACGACAGATAGGCCTATGGAAGAGTGGGAGATTGATTTGTCTAAGCTAGAGCTGAAGCATGTTATTGCTCATGGAACATTTGGTACAGTCTACCGCGGAACTTACGACAATCAAGATGTTGCAGGTACATGCCAATTCTTATAGTTCTTGATTGTGTTTAGACTTCATTGTTTGCTAGGGGTATAATCATGCACAATATATTGATAATTATGTTAACTAGAATTCTCGAGTCACTAGGACTACAGAAGATGCCAATCAATTGCGCTAATGTTGCTGTTGACTGGTTGTTGGAAATGCATTTCTGTATGGTTGGTCTTTAGAGTTGATTGTTTTAGTAACTAAAGTCTATATATATTCTCAAATTTTATTTTTTCCATAATAAAATGATCTTGTAAAATTGTGGGCAGAGATTTTGTATTTGTCTCTTCCCTTTAAAATGCATTGTCTTTCTGATAGATATTGGCATAAACTTGCTTTTTAAATTGACAAGGACCTATGATTAACCCAAAAAGTGAGACAGCCAGCCAGATAATGCCGTTTTTGTGAACTTATTGGTTGGGGGAAGATGGGAACTGAAAAGAACTTTGATTCCATTTCACAAGAAGTTAAATACTCATACAAACTTTTTGCCGATTCAATTGCTTGGCATAATGAGGCCAATTGGTATTGGGTACTAGCTCAATAAATTTTTTATCTTCATGCTTAAGATGGAGGACTAAAAGATTTGAATAGGATATGAGATTAGGCTACTTTTCAACTCAGTCATCATTTGATAAATTCTGTACCTTTGATGGTTGATGTGGTAAACACAACTTATCCTAAATGGAACTGGGAGCTGTTGGAATTTTTTCCTAATTAAATGATGGGACAAGGGTCATGTAAGGACCGTAAGGTATCAAGTTCTCCCATGTAAGTGTCCCAAATAGGATCTTTGCTAGGTTCAAACTTGTTAATTGAATTCTGTCTCATTTCGAAGATATCCTACAGTAGGTGCCTCAATATATTCCACCAAATCAGGTAGTGTAGCCTAAAAAGATTGGTTTAAAAGTCAAAACATGCTTTACTATTAGCTCTTGATCATTCAAATCTGGCAAGGACACAAGCTGAGCTTCTTCAAGAATCTCATCAACTTGCTGTACTTTTTGAATTGGTACAGTTCTGTCAAACATCTGAAGTTTTCTACTTGCGGTGCAGTCACCTTTGAGGCCAAACTACTAGGTTTCTTTTGCCCTCTGAGGCTTTGAGTGAGCTGAATGAAGAGTTTCTCTTAGGACATGTAGAAGCTGCCCCTTTTTCCAAGGGGGTGTTGGAGTTCTTCTATTTGAGCAACTTGATCCATAGGTTTTGTTCCTAAGTGTATGTGTTTCATGACTGTTTTTGCGGGCTTAGGATTTAGGTTGTTGTTGTGTTTGGTTTGAAGAGAACTCTTTGTGGACTACCTTAGAGCGAAGAAAAAGAATGTGTTTAGGGAGGGGAGAAAAAGAGATTGTTTACTTAAATGTTCAATGAGCTCAAGTAAGCTAGGATCAAACAAATGGTTCTAATATTGAAGGGATGCCGAATTTTTGTCACCTTATCCTAAAAGCTCAATGCAAGCCTCTAAGCAAGTGGTATTTAGAAAGTGAAGTGTAAAGGAAAAATAGATGGAGAGATGGGTAAAAAACATCCGAACCCAGGCAGCCAGCAGTATTTCCCAACTTGCTTATTTGAAACCAGCATTTAACTTATATTCAGCTATTTAACATGAAGTTGGCCAGCACTTATAACCATTCATCCACCATTCCCTATTCAAGTAAGTATTCACAAGAAAATAATGCCCAACCCAGCATAAAATCAGAAGCACTGCACTGCGCAGGTGGTAAATCACAGCAATACGCACAAAAGTTTAACCAACTTGCAGCTATAGCTCCTCGGCATACACATGAATCCACTACCAACAGTGGATCACGAAAGTCCACAGCTCAGCAAGAACAAGCTCAGAGTTTTATAACATTAAAAACTTCCCAGTTTAGCTTCCTCGTACATCCAGCTCTAAAAACCCATGAAAATTCCTTTGTCTTGGCTTGATCCTCATCCCAATGACAGTAATGGTGTTATAGATGAGGAAAATCAAAAGAATCAGCTATCAACCATGGGTTTGATACCAATTTGATATGCATTTCTAGGACAATGAAACTGTTTTTGTAACTAAAACCAAGTTTATAAAGTATAAATTTGATATAACTCAGCCCTCACCACCATCGGCACCATGAGTTTTTTAACACCAAGGGTGCAACTCAAGATAAAGAAAACACTCTCCTCACCAAGAAAAGTTAGCTATGAAGAAGCAGAGGATTAGATAAGGCACACAACCATGGCAAGATTTTTCAAGCTCTCATTCTCATTCATCAAGTCTGTCTATTAGATTATAGGGTGCTGCTTTTTAAAAGCCTCGACATCATATAGTACTTTATAAATATAAATCATGAAAATTTTATAAGAATAAGACTTAACCAATAAGAAAATGACACTAATAAGGTGCACTTGACAGCTCATTTGTACAGTTTTGGTGCACCAGCCTCTTGGTATCTTCTTATCCTTTCGTCGCTTTCAATTGTACTGGCCTTACGAAGTGGTGCCTGTCATCTCAATGAACATTTGAGTGGCTGTACTGCAAGTATATCTTAGGAGAATATTTCCAGGAATAAAATTGGCTACAATAAGCATAACTACACTTCCATATCTCTCTTTCCCTAATATCAATGAGGTGGCTTTGTGCATGTGTCACACAAGTGTGAGCTGCAAGGCCTGGAATTTTATAATGAGCTGCTGCGTTCAGAACATTTCCGTACTTGCTTTAGGCGTGCATTATGGTTCATGCTAATTGTACTTAAATTAACCCAGATATTTTTTACACCGAATAAAGCGATTTAATCAAGCTTTAATTCTTCTAACCAGCACAAGATTAGATCTGCTGCATTATAATAGGAGCTGCTGAGTTTTTATCATTTTAAGAGTGAAGGTTCCCCTAAAAATTGATGCTTGTACACCCAATAAGATTTCAAGTAGGCACGATGGTAATTCCATCCAAGAGCTGAACCCGTTCCTTGGATGATAAACTATCTCAAATCTGATTCCTTGCTCCCTTATTAACACCTAGTAAGGCTTACCAATGACCCTAAATGGATTAAGAGCTGAAAGTAACGCTATTGATGCTCCTGCATTATAAGGAATGTTCCAAAAGTCTGAAGAACTAAAACATTCTTCATTATGTCCATCTAGTAAGTAGTCATGGGTTTGTTATTCCCTTGATGATGCCTCATAACTCAATTAAATCATGGCTTTTGTTTTTTTTTTCTATATATGTTGATAGGTTATGTGATGTTTGCATCATTTTTAAAAGAGTACTTACATGGTATTCTTAAGCATCATATCAGCTGATAGATATTGAGTTCTAAAATACGTAAGATAGCACTATTGACAAGGATATGAACTTTACTTGAGCTGAAACTGTTGGATCCATTGATCCATGATCCCTGTTTTAGTCTATTATTTTTTATGGGTGTCAAACAATTCAGCTTGTTGTAAGCAATGGAATGTTTCATAAGAAATAGCTTTACAATTCCTAGTGGAAAATCAAATATTGAAAAGCTTTAGTTGCTTATATTATTGTCTTAATGCAATTTTGTATGTTGTAGTTAAGCTCTTGGATTGGGGAGAGGATATGGCCAGCACTAGTGAAACTGCTTCTTCCCGGGCATCATTTCAGCAAGAAGTTGCTGTCTGGCATAAGCTTGACCATCCAAATGTTACCAAAGTAATTCCTCCTTTCGCTGGTTATCCTTTCTATCATGCTTTTTATTTGATTTTTTGGATGTCTTCACCTTGTGGTGCCTGGAATTTAACGCATGTGTTAGAATTTTCAAGCATTCCTTAACATTGATATCTTGATTTGTGGTGTCCCGAGTTTAATGTGAGTGATAGATTTTCAAGCTACTTCGACCTAACGAGATTCTTGTTTCTTACTGTTACTATCAAACTTCTGGCTCAGTTTGACATTATAAGTTTCATGCTTTCTGAGTCCTGATCCGTCAATGGTAGGATCTAAGCATCGAAAAATGTTTCTATTTGCAGTTTGTTGGGGCTTCCATGGGGACAACAAATCTCAAAGTACCTGTGAAGAACTCTCAAGATGTTAAACGCAGTCTTCCCTCACGAGCTTGTTGTGTTGTTGTCGAGTATATCCCTGGTGGGACTCTTAAACAATTTCTAATAAGGAGTAGGAGAAAGAAACTCGCCTTCAAGGTTGTGATTCAACTTGCTTTAGACCTTGCTAGAGGGTGAGTTTGTCTAATTTCTATTGCGTTAAACAATATGAAAGTAGTTGATCATGCAGCAGGTTCACGTGTCCTATTACTTTTGCAGTCTAAGCTACTTACATTCCAAGAAGATTGTCCATCGGGATGTCAAAACTGAAAATATGTTGGTAGATATTCCGTTAACTGTCAAAATTGCCGACTTTGGTGTTGCTCGTGCGGAAGCACAAAATCCAAAGGATATGACTGGTGCAACCGGAACTATTGGCTACATGGCACCAGAGGTATTTTTTTGTTCTTACATAGTGAAACAAAAGGAAAAATTGATAAGTTTAACAAGTTGATATGTATTCATGATAGGCTACATGTTCCTGTGGTTATAAATCTTATATTTTCAACTTTTACATGTATGTACTTTGTTTAGCTTAAAACGTGAAATAACTTGGAGAGACAAAAGCAAGTCAAAGTACATCTTAAATCATGATCCAGATGTCACTTCTCACTGCATTGCTACATTTCAGGTACTTGATGGCAAACCTTATGACCATAAATGTGATGTGTACAGCTTTGGGATTTGCTTATGGGAAACTTACTGTTGTGCTATGCCATATGTTGGACTTGGCTTTGCTGAAGCTTCATCAGCTGTTGTCTCACAGGTTGTTTGCTTATTATTCTTATTATTATTATTCAAGATTAACAATTCAACTTGGAGTCTTCAACATTCTACTGATACTTTATTGAATCTGGTGTGTAATTTCTAGCTCCTAAGTTGATGCTATGAATGCAAATGTTCGACACTTTAAGAAGTCGGATGCTAAACCAACTGGCAAATTCTTAGGCGTCCAGACAACTTTGAAATATGAATTCATTATGCTTAAACTGTTCTGCGAAACATATAGCTAGTACCTTATAAATCATTTTTGAAGAGAATGAGCAGCTGTCACACTGTTAACTGTTGTTTTTCCAGTTTTACCTTTCTGTAACTAGTGTCTATTTATCAATATGAAGTTTCGAGCGTATATTTTCTTGGACTAATGTTAGACAATGTGTTCGCAGAATCTGAGGCCAGAAATTCCAAAATGTTGTCCTAGCTCTTTATCGAACATAATGAAGAGATGTTGGGATGCAAACCCTGAGAAACGTCCTGAGATGGATGAGGTAGTTAGGCTACTTGAAGGAATTGACACTAGTAAGGGAGGAGGGATGATACCTGAAGATCAAGCACCTCGTTGTTTCTGTTTTGGTCGTGCTCGTGGTCCATAATTATGTATGAAGTCCCTCATTGAATCTTTGGTGACTGCAGCATTCAATTGTCATTTGTGTCTTTTTTTCAGCCTGGGTATTAGGACACATGTTTTGATGGTACATAACTTGATGCTAGGTTGAGGGTGCTTTGTGTTAAATTTATCTGCTGTCTAATGTGACGATTTTTTTGGCCTGGAGAAGTAAATATTAGTTTCCGCAAATTCGTGAGCTTGAACTGGCCCTAATATTGTTTCGCTTTTGTATCTACATTTATTGGCGGAGGATGTGTGTACTGGTATATGTTTGTCTTACTGTAATGTAACGAGAGTTGATGACATCATCCTGGTATGCCATTTGTTCAATTTTGTATTTTAAACAATGCAATAAATGGTGCTTGTCAATGACATACTCTTGCTGCCCCCTTTCCCTTCTTTCGTATTCTATAAAGTCGCTGACAGATATATTAGTCTTGTTCAACCATTATCTGCAACTACTTCTACCAAAGATGTAGCATAGCGATGTTTTGGCCCCTAGGTCATTTCCATACGGCACGATTGGAATGTTATTTTTTATTTTATTTTTGGGAAGAAGGTGAAATATATTGCTTAGCAAAAGTTAAAGTTAAGGTTTAGATACAAGCTTGTAAGATATCGAATAAGGATTATACAATTCATACTAGGCAAAACTGGAATGGTAAGAGCATCATCCAATATATGATGATGCACATCCACTAACATTTGTAGGCTCTATTAGGAAGAACCATTGAGATTTTCTTGGACGCTTTTATGATCAAAAAACTTGTTAACTCTCTAATACTAATCTAATAAATAAATCTGCGTAATTAGTACGTGAGACTCCTTGTCTCATTATTATAAATCTTCGTCTTGAGATAAACAGGTGCAAAGGCATGCCTTACCAATTATGTTCCTTGGGCTAGGCTTTTTTGATGCAGTTGAGTGAATTCCTTTCACGTTTCACTACACATGTCTATCAGTTCAGGCTAAGTAAAACTAAATATATGCATTCTGTCCAAGGCACGTAATCCCTCTCGAATAGCTTGCAACAATAGAAATGATGTTGGTCACATAACAAAACATTGGTCCGAGTTTGCTTTACGATCCCATTTAAGAGAGCATCAATGTAGATGACTGTAGACACCCCAAAGTGTCCTATTACTACTCGTCCCGCCCAAAGATAAAAGCGATAGCCTACTTGGAAAGGTTGAACCTCACACAAGCAAAGATCCTGGACAAGACACATCTACTATCTCTCAATTTGGCAAGATAGCCCTCACCATAAGCTTTCCAAAACACCAAACGGGTGCAATTCCGAGTTGTGGGACAAAAGCTATGAGCGTCTGAAGGTTTCAACCCAAAATCGAGCCTAGAACGATCCAATGGGTCCAAGACTAGGCCCACTCCATGGGTTTGGCCCATTTCTAGCTCTAAACCGACTTTGCACATGCTCGCGCATTGAAATCCGGGTCGAAGCTAGAAAAGCAGGGCGCTCACCCAGTCCCTAGCTAGACTGAGGGGGTCCAGTCAACTACCTGCTCAGCAGCTAGCCGGCGAGCTACACAGCCAACCGCCTAACCTCAGAGCCAAGCCCCGCAGCTTAGCAGTTGACCGTGGAGCCTCCCTAAATATGTGAGGAGCTCAGCGCCTTGCCGGCACGTGTCCTTGAGGTTGACGTCTCCACGAGTTCATAGCCTCCTAATCATATGGTTAGATGACTTAGATCCTCTATAATACCTTACCTCACCTTCATTCAAAAGCGGAGAAATTCCAAATAATATTATTCCCAAAGTGAGAGATATCTTGAAGAGAGAGAACGTTCTTTGAGAGTTCATTACCCACACAACGAAATTCATCTCCAATCCTCCACCTTAACACAACCAAACACAAATCAAACGATAAATCAAGTCCAAATACAAGTCTAAACACAACCTAGCACCACAAACATCATCTTAAAACACAAGTGATCATTTGATGAATCTCAAGTTCTTCATCTCAAGTTTGGGATCTCAAGTTTGGAGGAAGGCGATTCAAGGTTTTAATCCAAGGTAGCTATCTCGAGGGCAAATCAAATCATTTTATCTCATAATCTCTATCTCCACTTTCATATTCATCTCTACTACGACCCATTCTTTTTTTCTTTTATTGGGTGTTAATTTCATTTTCGAAATCTCATTACTATGTCCATCATGTAATAGCTTAGTTTATGCTCCATTATTTTGTGTAATAATGAACCTCACATGAAAATGTAATTCTTTGTTCAGATCAGAGGCCTAATAATCACTATATATGGCGAAAAATGGTAATGTGATTCATAACTTTCAAAATCATGTAAAATGCATAAATATGTCCTACATGAAATCGATTCACTCAATTGGCTTTGTCCATGGATGTGTACACTAAATGAATATATTTTCATTCAATTGATTGTTCAAGTACACCTAAGTGACCACTAATTATTTTCTCTAATGCTTGCACAACCCATTTAATAAATAATAAAAGACTAAATATTGAATATTCATCATGTGAATCAAATGACGATTAACTTGATCCAATAGACGACGTTGCCACCAACGAGCTAGTTGGCTTCCAACTAGTACCTACACTCCTAAAATCAAATCTTTTTGGGCATTTGAAGTCATCTCCCAATTATGGAATAGGGTGCAATCGATGTTAGCATGTCATCTTTTTAAATGTTTTTGTTGTCGCTTCTTAAAATGGTTCCATGTTTTCTTGACATATGGTGGAGACTTACTTTTGCAAATCATCACTTGAACATAGTCCCTTCATGATTTAAAAGCGCAAAGATAGATGAGAAAAAGCAAAAGCAAAAAGAAAAGGAAAAATAAAAGAAAGAAAAAGAAAAATTCGACGCATGATTCATTTAGGAGGGTTTCCCGGTTATCACAGCTGCCAACTTCAATGAGGACTATGTTTAAGAGGGTGTGACTTGAAGATTTGGATCATAATAATTGTTGTTTTGTTTAGATGCTTATGTTCGTTGCATTATGCATCTATTTGTATATCTACCAGAATTTCACCCTAGGTTTGTTCTATGTCACGGACAAGATCCACTTGATCGTAAGGACCATGCAATATACGTACATTCGATCATAGCCCACGATACTTTTCTTACTGCACTCATTGATTGAGTAACGACATACCTTGTTGGATCGTGCCTCACATAAACAATTTGGTACGACGACGTCATAGGAAGCCTTTTAGCTCCGAGCCAAGCCAATTTTACGGATTAAATCCTATACTTAGGCGTAACTAAAGTATCATGGTCCATCTGCATGCTTAGATATTACTTCGCAAATGTTGTGATTGTGTGCACCATGTACTAAATGATTGTGCTAACTTACTAACAATAGAAACCATTATGAGTAGAATTCTCCTACGTGCACGTGTCGAGTCTCAACCTTTTCGGCCCTCTTTCTTTGATTTTTTTAGAGAGAGTGATCCATGAAGAAGGCCAATTATGCTAATTGTCCAAATCTGCATTTATTTATAATGTGGTTTAGTCGATGACCTTAAGTCCATAGTGTGTACAATATATATATATATATATATATATATATATATATATATATCCAAGCCGTTAAAACTATTAGATCCAACGGTTAGATTAATCGCACGTGTTTCAAATTTTGAGGCCCGTTTTCTCTCTTAGACCCATCAGCTATATTTTTCGCTCTCCTCTACCCTCTGCCAACATGCTCTCTCTCTCTCTCTCTTCTGTTTCTCTCTCCTCTGAGTTGGGCTACCTACACACCTTATTTCTATTCTCGACCGATTCTCCCAAGAACTTCGTTGCCTCCCCTCCCTATGAAAGTCCACATTTGAGCCAGCACCTCCACCACCCACCGCAGCTCAAGTCAAGATTTGAAGTCGATCGCCACTATTGAGCCATTAATGGAGCTTGGAGACATAGATGACGATGCACATGACCATGAAGAAATTAAGCCATATGGTTTTCACATTAGCATAAAAAAAATGTATTCTTGTTCTTTTCATAGTCAATTTTAGGCTAATGTTTAGTAATTTTCGAAGTTGAGAGCATTGATTTTATTTTACTCAATTGATTTTCATCTCCAATAATGTTCATGTACAACTGCCTTACTTTTTTATGGGTTATGTGTTAATAACTGTCTTACTTCATTATGGGTTATGTGTTAATTATTGTCGTATTTGGTTAATGCTTATTTGCTATCACTACTTTTATTTTGTTTATCACAGCTATGTACTTGGTCTATATGATGGATTTGGTTTACAAGATAATTCTTGGTAGTGACTTTATATGCTTTGTAATGGTCGATTCAATAGGGTAACATTATAATCAAATAGGGGTAAATTTCATACTATTTTGAGGTGTCTCCATATGCTTCATATGTAGGAGTTACTTGATAATACTTGGGGGTGACTCCATGTGTTTTATAAGGGTGACTCCTTATGTTTTGTAGAGGAGGCTAAGATAATACATATGCTTCGTAGGAGTGACTTGGATAATACTTGGGGGTAACTTTGTATGCTTTGTAAGGGTAACTTCATACGATTTATAAGGTGACTCCATATGCTTTGTAAGAGTGACTCAAATGATACTTGGGGGTGACTCCATTTACTTTGGAAGGGTGACTCCATATGATTTGCAAGGGTGATTACATATCCTTTGTAGATGTGACTCATATATTACTTAGGGGCGACTCCATATGCTTAGTAAGGGTCACTCCATATGCTTTGTAGGGGTGAGTCTATATACTTTTTAAAGATGACTGTATAATACTACTCGGGGTGACTGCATATACTTTGTAAGGATGACTCAAATAATACTTAGGGGTGACTTCATATGATTTATAAGGATGACTCGGATAATTCTTCGGGGTTATTCTATGTGATTTATAGAGGTGACTCCATAATACTTGGGGATGATTCCATATTCTTTGTAAGAGTGACTCAAATAATACTCTGGGGTAACTTATATTCATGGTAAGAGTAACTCGGATAACTTTAGGGGGGTGACCTAATATGCTTTGGGTGACTCCATGATAAAGTAGGGGTGACTCCATGTACTCTTTAAGGGTAACTTATATAATACTTGGGGTGACTCTAGATGATTTATGAGGTTGACTCCATATACTATGTAGGGGTGACTCCATAATACTTTGGGGGTAACTATGTACACTTTTAAGAGTAACTCATTGTACTTAAACAATTACATTGCCTAAGTTCATAAAAAACTGTTAAGTGAAAACTTATTGTGGCACTGCATTATTTAAGAAATTGTTATAGATCAGATTGGTTTTCATAACTCCCCTCCCTCTTTGTATATTCTCTCTTCTTAAATATCTACATGATACAATCTAAACACCCACTCCAATTAAAAAACCAATTCCTTGATTACAGAACACAATTTTAAATATCAACTCCTATTTCAATTTTGAAATCCAACTTCAAGGTTTGTTCAATCACAATCTAAATCATTGATCTTGAAATCTAAAAAGCAGTTGATAATGCTAAAAACAGAAACTACACCAAATTTAAGTTGATTTAGAAAATTATGGTAGATATAAATTAGAAGGAAAATGAATCAATGGGCAATTTTGATGTGTGGAATCCAATCGATCGAGAGACATAGAGCGAATCTCTACACTTCAAGCTCTTCACATCAAATTCTACTACGGTTGACCAATTTTGCTGCTTTTAGCTAATCATAATCCTTTGTCAAAATTATTATGCCATTGTTAATTAATAGGATGAGAGAGAAGATATAAACGAGAGATACCATGAGAGAGCATAAATGGTGGAATTGAAGAGAGAGAAAGAGAGAGGTCACCACCATATTTAGTAAACATC
>BSSO01004629.1:0-14245 GCA_030267885.1 Mesembryanthemum crystallinum | reverse complement strand
CGCGCTAAAATTTGTGCCAAATTGTATAACATAAGATTCGCAAAAATTTTATTAAGATCTTCAATCATTTCTTCCTAAATGGCTGCTTGAATTGAGGATCAAATGGTAATAATTAAACTAAAAGGCTGCTTGAATTGAGGTTAGATGGGCACCATCAATTGATAGTTAAGAGTTTAAATGCACCACCAAGAATTTTATTTTAAAATAAGCATTTTTAAAATATAAGGGCATATAAAGAAAAACCCTAAAAAAAAGTTTCTTACTATTTATTCAGTATTCATTAAATTTAATTTAGATACTTTCAGATAAACCCTTGACAGACCCAACGAACTACGAAGCATCTGATATTAGCATATCTGCAAATGAAAATAGAAGAGGACCCAACAAAGATCTACGTATACATTAACATTATCCAAATGAACCAAAATCCATGTTCCACTATTACCACCACCAATTTAATTTCCACAATTTTTTTTTTTTTCCCTCTTTCATTTTCCACACAGATTGAATCAGCACGTGTCAGCTGCTGATGCATCATCTGACATGGCAAATGGATAGGCTGAAGTTTGCGTAATATGGCATCTGACGTGTCAGACACAAAAACGAGAGCTGAAATACATGGTGAGATTAAGCGCCACGTGTCAGAAGGGAGAATATATAATTAGAAAAAGATTTTAGTAGTCAGAATATATGGACATGTGTTGTTGTTAACTAGGAAACCAATTGTTTGAATTGATGATGCATTAATTAATGTATATTTGTTCCTCTTTTGGATAAGCTTGATCTTTAGACTTTTTTAAAGGGAGTGTTGCTATCAATTTATTTCTCTCTCCTACTAATCTTTTCCTTGGATCTCAACTGTCTTATGAGTCCCTTTTTTTTTTTTTTTTTCCATGTATCAATATCAACAAATTCGTGTGAGGAACAACTAGTTGGTGTTGGTGATGTGTTTTTGAATACATGTGAGTTGTATAATATCAACATTTATGAATCTACAAAATTTAATAATTAAGTATTTAAGATTATGAAAGATCTCGAATTAGTGAGTTATTGTTAAGTGATTTCGAAATGAAATCTTGTGTATCAACTCAGTTAATAAAATCCGATAATATGAACTTTTAAGCGAAAGTGGTAAGGTGCAAAAGATTATAAATTTGAGAATTTAAAATATTACAATATGAATAATTTTTATTTTGGAACTGAATGAAACTAAGATACAAAATTAAACTATTAGTTTCGGTGATGTAATGTATAAGCTATGTTGCAAAAGGAACATAGAGAAATAAAAATGTGAAAATGCTAATTCTTTGAACATGGACATGCCACCCTTTCTCCAGTGTTTGTCCCCCAAATAAATACGTCATGTAATCAAGTATAAAGTTATTATTGTGTGCAATTTTAAAATTTCGATTATTTTATGAGAATATCGAATATAAGAATGGGTCCTACAAATCTCTTACTAGTAGCACATGGGAGTATTTTGCAAAAGTAGAGCCCCTTAAAAATGAAAACATTTGATGTTGGACTTAATAACCACAATGTCCACGTATTGATAACGTAACCAACTAACGATACCAACCGGATTTGTATGGCTGGGATTTGTTTCCAAGATGTTACTTGGACCAGAAAATTTTAAGGTTATTCGTTAATAACAACAAATTTGAACCTGTAGTTGTAGTAGTATATGCATGAATATGAATATAGTATGATGCATCCACTTGAATAATGATACTACTACCACTTTATCCAGTACACCAGTCTTGGTCATAAGCTCGTCATATTTCGTGGATGAGGCCCGATTAATGTTTGTACTAGTAAATATCAAAGCCATCACGACTGTTTTCGAAATGGGGAATTGTTCCACGGCTGCCGCTAAATGATGACCATGTAAATATTACTATTAGTTTGGTTTGTATTAAAATGTATTTGGTTGCAACCAAAGTCAAATACAGATACTTGTAGGATCTAAAGTGTTCTTAATTTCAACCAAACTTGATAAATGAGAAAAAGTAGGTGAACGCATAATATTTACTCCCTTAAATCTAACGATACAGATTTAAAATTTTCAATAACCATCATTAAGTGGTGGACATTGTAACATTTTCCTTCCAGAAGATATTAGTGTGGTAGATTCAATAGCTACCCTTTTTGTCTTGAGTAATGCCAAGTTTGTAATGGTTATGAATAATAAAATGTCTATGATATTGAAGTTTTATAAATCATATCAATTGTTTATAGGATGGGATTTGGGATCACCTTATAATCTATCAATATTTATCCTAATTTGATAATTATTATTCCGACATAATTGTAGGCTCAAAAACGTTATCGATATTTTTGGTATCCTTTTATAATAGCAACTAGGTCGAGATCCCGTGCGATGTGCGGGTAAAACTTATGAAGTAATTGAAACATTAATGTTCAAACTTGATCATCGATATTTTACATGCTAATCTTTTCATCCATTGGTTTAACAATCTAACTATGGTCTATGAATAAATTTCATAATTGTTGTTTTATTTTATTTTTATGGAGAGTATTATATGACATATTTGCCTGTTAACTACTTACCTTTATTTGAATGACATACACATGACAAACCCATTCGATATGTTCTCTGTTAATATAACTATATACTAGAAGAGTGGCGAATCAGAAGTTCTTTAAAAGTTGTGGAACTTTCATTGTAGAAGTTATTTGAAAGTTATAGTTATGTGCTTAAAGATAATTGTTATAGCAAATTAGTTATTCAATAACATGTCTCACGATTAAATTACATATGTACAGATAAAGCATGATGTCAAAATTGATTAAAATCTCTCTCTTGTACTCAACAAAAAAATCCTTTCTCTTATAGATTTTTTTTTTATAAAAAAAAATCCTATAGCTCTTCTTAGTTCTTTTTTTTTCCCTTTTTATTTTATTTTATTGGGTGATAAGTTAGGTGATTCTATATAATTGGGGAAGTAAAAATGAGATAGTGGAAAATTAATCACCATTTAAACAACTTTTAATGTGTGATTAATATGTGTTTAGTGTGCAATGTGAAATGATAAGGTGTTTTCTTATTTTTCTTTTATTTTAATAATAAAGTGGTTAATATGCTAACTAAGCAAACTTAATGACACATCAGCATCCAACATGGTATATGATGTGTCGAATTGTGGTTGAATCTATGCCTTTTAAACTAAGGCTATGTTCTCTTCATGTGATTTTTGTTGATTATTTATTTTTGTGGATTTTTGTTGATTTTACTAATTTTTTTATTTATTTTTGTTGATTTTACTGATTTTTGTTGATTCGTTAGATTCGGCAGCAAACGACTTTGTTGATTTTTGTTCAACTAAAATCACATGAAGAGAACATAGCCGAATTATATTATATAAATATAGATGAGTTGAGACCATTATGGTGACACATACAAACTTGGAGTTATTGTTATAAGTATTTTCATAAACACGTCATTTTTCATTAAGCATTTTCTATGAGACGCAATCCCGCTCAAACCCGCTTTAGAACATCTCTATTAAGAAGGTGCACTACTGCACTGGCTTCCATTAGACTCGACAAGCTGACAAAAACATAGTAGTAGTAGTAGTAGTAGTAGTAGAATATAAGAAGAGGAGCATGCAGAAGCAGATGGAAACGATCAATTTCAAGTTTTCAACCTGGACGTGGATTTTTACCTAAACAACTTGCATCTTCATTCAGTCCACAGTATTAATTGTTTTCGCACTCAAAACATGTTTGTTAACTTTTGTAAACTTTCCTATGATGATTGTCATCGTTGTAAACTTCTATCTTCTCCAGGAATGGAAAAACATTTAGTAATCTCGCAAAGCGATATAGATATAGATCCTTTTTTTTTGACGTTAAGCAGTTTCGTTNATGTTAACTATCTTCAAAATATAAACAATTTCAACTATCTGGCTTCTCAAAAGCTCAGCCGAGTCTCTACATCACGAATTCGCCACACCATGTGGTACTCTGCTAATAAAAGGAATTAAAACATTCCCATTCCCCCGAAAAAATGAAAAAGAAAAATAATAATACTATAGCTAGAAGCAAGACACACAAACTTACAAGAGCCTGAAGATATTGACAATACACAACATCAGGTTAGTCACCTGAGAGTGAGGCTTTAGCTTTAGTTATAGGTTAGACCACTCTACCTGTTTACACAAAAGCTCAAGCCAGACAGAAATTCATTGCGGTCGGGGGTTGAGAAACGCGGGGTTTTAGCCGGCAGAGGACCACGAACGTCGAACATGAAGTACAATAACTAACAACTAATGCCATGTAAGATCTCCTCTACATTCTCGCAAGCTCCGGCCTCGTCTATATTCAATCTCAGCATCAGAGCACGATTGACCCGTATGGTATTTCCTGTTGTTTCTGAAGTTCCTAGAGTCAGAAAACATGTCTTCTTCATCTGTCAGAACAAGGTTTCTTGGTGTACTCTGGCCAGAGAGGTCCCCAGTTTGCCCAATGGGTTTCTCATCATCTGAATCAAATCATAAAAACGTTCTCAGTACCAGCATCTAGACTATATTGGTTCTTACAGGCAGCAGAAATTCAGTTTATGTGCTTGTACACAGAAAAATCAGAAGATTTGAGGCACATTTAATCAGTAAGCACTCCAAATCCCGGGGGAGGGGGGGACACTAAAAGCAAAGAGGTGTATAGGTTCGGGAATTATAGATCCATACTCATCAAGGGATTTCAGCCATCATTTCAACTAAAAATTTCCCATGAAGTAACAAGCTTTTATCAAAAGCCCCCCAACAAGAATTCTTTCTCTCTAACTCTCATCTTCACCCCCTCCCTCTGTTTGAAATAAATATGGTAAAGTGGTTGTCAGTATATGCAATGTTGGGCAAAAGCTAAGCATTTAAACGAGGGGACATGAGTCAGAGCCTTCACAAACCAGCACCATCCATTGGCATCTCTCACACCCATCAAATGGAAAGCGAGCAACCAAGGGCCTGTGTCAAATAGACACAGCACCACTACACAAGAAAGCTCTCAGGTAAGCTCTATAATCCCCTTGTCATAAATTGTCATATAAATATCAGTCACCAAAGAAGGAGCCACTTATGGGAGAAAGAGAAGCAGTCACTTATCAAAAAGTCACAGGCGGAGATGCTAAGACAGGGCTAAAAGTTCTGTACAACTGAACAGAAAGTCAAGCTAAAGTCTAAACAGCAATGAAGCAAAATACTCAAACAGCTAGCTCACGCGCAGCTCAGGTGATTTGAGTTTCCCACTGCTCCACAGATTCAATTTTGCATTATTTCATGATTTCTTTTTTTTCATTCAGCAGTTTTTAACTAATACCAAGCTTAACAATCCAAGTATGGCATGTACAACCCCTCACCAATCTGATTCAGCTTAATACGAACTAAAATCAATCTTTCGAGGTCAATAGATATCTACTTAACCAGTGTAGCCATCATGATGCTCTAAAAGCATTCTCTGGATCTTATCCTTCTTGGCAGAGTAACATCTCTAACCAAATGTTAGTTCTGAGACTAAATCTCATGGTATAAACCCTCCCACCACAATCCAAGGCCACATATAGAATAGTATGTCAGCCTCAGAACTCAGAAGCATAGACACCTTGGATAGATGCCATGTTGAATGTCAGACACACATATTCTGACACGTCCCAACACTTGAACATGACACATATTAGGCTTTTTATCCGCAACAAATGGCACTTCCACGTGTCTGTGTCGGAGTTTGTATTTGTGTCCATGCAGCCTTCAGGCTCTGAACAATCCTTATCTCCCCCTCCTATGCATCTCTGACTCATTTTTCCACCACAACATAGCACCAAACAGGACCTGCATGGTGAACGAGCTTAATCTCCCTCTAAACATTCATATCACCTTTTATCGAACGATTTTGCCTACAACATGCTACTTCCCTTGAAATGTTAGTCCACAAGTATAAGCCTGTACCCTCTCATTCTCTCAGTCAGAGAATGTTAAGATGATATGGGCTTGATCTCTTGATTCCTTTTTCTTTCTCCTCCTGTAAACTAAAGGCTTGATATTCGTAAGTATCCATATTCACTTTTAAATTTCATAGGGAGAAGGCTAAAAGACTTGCATGCATCATCTACTATGTCACAATAGGTATGGACAACATAACAGTTTTTTTCTTATCAACTAAAGATGAGGAAGGATGAAGCTTCAAAAAAATAGCCAATAGACCTGGACCCCTGATGATAAATTAAACTAGTAAGGGAGTAGTATCCCTAGGTCTGAAAAGTGCAGTGGAATACAACAATATATCATATGCAAGATTATTTATATTAACAATATATGCTCACTAGGCTAAAGTAACTTACCTTCAGAGTGATTAATTGCTATACCTTTGCCATTAAAATCTGATTCTGACTTTGGGGATTGTTCACCAGGTAAATTGCTGTCTGATCTTTTTGACCTTGATCCTCCACGTCCCCATCCAAGTAATGTAGGTTCTTCTACATGTGGCTTGTTAGAGGTGCAAGGCATCATAGTGAAAGAGTCATCCATTACATCAGATATTTCCACATATTGAGAAGTAGTGATCATTTCATCAGCACTAAAGCCAAAGGATGCCCTGTATGCTTCAATTTCCTCCACATCTTGCTTATTATTTTTATTCTGCCTGCTCTGATTTCCAGGTCCAGCATTAGGGTAAACATCTGATTCCTTGGAAATACTTAGCCTCCCACCAGAATGTGGTTGGTCCAGATAGAATTGAGCAAAAGTCGCAGGACAAAAGAAGTTCGAATCTTGAAACTTGGAGGCATTAGAAGCATGCCTTCCTGATCCACATCTTGAATATTTTGCAGTTTTAGGTGTAAGAGAAGGATCCCAAGGAGAAGAGAGGTCCCTCTCAGGATAGGACGATAAACATTCACCAGAGGTCCTTGAAACAGGTGATTTAAGACTACCAGCAGGACTTCCAGGTGAAAGAGGATATGTTGCTTGTAGATCATTTGATGCCATATAATTGGTCTTCCCAGCCCGTTTTAGATCTGCTGATGATGAAAGGAATTGAGCGAAAGGTACATCCGGGGAAGAGGGTGTTGTCAGGTGAGCCAACTCTGGTGGAGGGGTCAAAGGAGCAGTTGATGGCTCAGTTGTGAAGGTTGAAAAAACAGGTGGAGTGACCAGTTGTGTCTCGTGAGCATATGGCCCAGTTGCATACATAGTTGATGACGGACCCCCTGGTGAATTAGCAGACAATGAGAGTTGACAGCTAGGTGACTGAGCAGTAGAAGGGAGTGCAGAATTTGTGAAGGATGCAGGAGAAGAAGGAGGAGCTAGAAGATGTGGAGCTAATGCAGTAGCTTGGTTGGCTAACCCAACACCCTGGGGTCCATTAGGTTGGTTTGCTGCTGTGTTCCCTTCAGGCGTACGAGTTGCTGGAACAATACGCTTCCCACCCTTCTGCGCTCCAAAACAGGAGAACCCGCCCCAACATCCTCCCCATTTCTTGCGCTGAAACAGAAAATGAAGCATTACTGGATTAGCATTTTTTGAAACAAGTTTACAAGTTAATACTGTAAATTATCGGATTTGAAAATTTCTGAAGGACTCCATATTTGAACAAAATAAAATGTTTCATAAAGCAGTAAGTGCAATTGAGACAAGAATGAACCAACAAATATCAACTAAATTCAGTATCTGTTCAAACAATGTCCAAATGTAAATTGTGGAGCCTGGCTTTTGAAAGAATGTATCAATGTACAAACAAGTTCACATAACTGAATAATCCAAAAAAAGAAGAACAAACCCTAAGTAAAATGTTAAATTTCTTTCACTCACGACATTATGCATGGGTCACCACCTTCAAAAGGAAGACATATGATCCTAGTATTTTTATATTTTCAACTATCAGAATAGAACATCTCTAGTCACCAAAAAGAAGAAAATGCAAATAATTGTCTCTCATAGTAATGGGATGTCTAGGAAGTTTATCTTGCAAAGCCATTATGGCTTGTGGAATCCTAATTTTCACACAGGAATCATATTGAAATGGGAGAATCCAGCTTTTAGAAAAATCCTTCTAGGAACTAAAGTGACATTGGGCTATCAAGTCCCTTGTTATCTTAGTGGGAATGCTAATCAGCAATTTACACCCCGTGTTATTATGTGAAGACATCAAAAGAGGACAAAAATCGCCCTCACAAAGCATCACATTTACAATTTAGTCCAGATTCCCTGGACATCAACTTCATCTCACTTCTTAGCGAACCATCACCACTTTCTTTGCTCTGAGATACTCAATCCACCAATTCAGTATGTCAATCAATTCAACTACCAAGTTTTCGTTTAAGTCAATAAAGCATGACGAAAAACACCATCTACCAAGAAAGCGCTACCCCCAACCCTTTTGACATGTAGAAGTAGAGAACAAACCCATCATCCAGAAAACCACTCTACTCAGTACTCACAATGCGTGATATCCAACGAATCAAGAGATGCTCGAGTGGTTAGCAAACCACTCTACAGTCTACACTACTAAGTTAGAATCCGTTAGATATTGTTAGCAGTATCGTCCCCCAACCGTGAGATTTAAGATTTGGTTCCTATCGGACTTTTGTGCCTCCTGTAAAACCAGAAAACACTGTGCAATGTCCACTGACCCAGGCAAGACAACCATCAACTTCAAAAATAGACATGAAAATAAAAACATGATATTGATAGGCTTTATTAAAGATGTTCTGTCACTATTGTGAGACAATGTCACTCTTTACAAAACTATCACAGACACCAAACAAGGTATATTGCCCAACCCAACTAATGCTATTATAAAATGTTCACTCTTTGCTTATAAAATTCTTATTTTAAATAATAAAATAGAAACAGTTGAAAAAATCCAAACATAAATAAACAAATTTGTTTTTTTCAGGAAATAAAATTAATAATTTTACCTAGAATAACCAAACAAGCAACATTTTAAAACTAGAAACAACATAATTAAATTTATCATTTCAAGAACAAAAACCCAAAAAGCACATCCAAACACTACCCAAAATCAGCAACACCCAAATCATCTCAAGTACAATATCAAAACCCAGATCAGATTAACCAAATTGACAGATCTGGAACAACACTAGAGTCAGATCTAAAAGAAAAACTGTGCAAATTTTGAGAAGAAAGAGAGAAATGAAATGATACCCGTTCTTGTTGGGGAAATCGATTCTGCTCGGACCCCATTAATGAGTAGCTTTAAAGCTCAAACAACAGTGAGTGGACTGTAAAATTTCCGGCAGAAAAAATTGCAAGAAGTTGAAAAGAAAAATTCCCGGAAAGCCGGAAAGCCACTCTTTACATTTCTCTCTCCGACGAAAGCTGAGAAGTGAGGAGAGAGAATGAGAGAGAGAAAGAGAGAGAGAGTGAGAAAGAGGTTAAGCAACAAAAAGAAGTGAGAGAGCTGAGGAGTTGAGTTGAGTTGAGTTGAGGGCTATATGCATAAAAGACGTACTCACTACTCAGTAGTGAAAATGTAGATCTATGACTAGTGACTACAATCTACAAAAGGGATGCATTTAGCTCAATTTGGCTACAAATTTTTTTAAAAAAAATTTGATTATGTTAATTAATGTATTTTTTAAAATTAATTTGCTAGTACTATTGTTAATTCACAAAAATTTGTGTGTACTTGAGAGACATATGTAATGTGAGTATCATAAGTTATCGATATGGCTGTTACACTTGTTTACGTATGTCCTTAATATTACTTGATAAAAAAATATTAATTATTAAATTAAATTTGATAACTAATTTTGAGCTAAAGGAATAATATTTTAATCATTCAGACATATTGTACAATTAAAAAGCTAGTATATAAATAAATAAATTAATATGATAATTTAATATCTAAAAAAGAAAATTTTGTATATATTCGCTATAGCTTGATGACACTAAACTGAATTATACTCGAGCTAAGTTGAATGAGAACTGAATAAATAGAAATAAATGAGTATGGAGAATGATGAAATAAACAAGTCTTGAGTAGGGCTGTCAATGTCTAACACGACACGACAAAATGACACGAACCCGACCCGAAATTACTGAGAGTAACACGAATCCGACACGACATGAACACGAATTATACGAACCTAACACGATTTGACCCATTTGGTGTGGAATGTAATTATTTTTACATTTCATATAATTTTTATGTAGTTTAAGACCAACACGAAGTTGACACGAAATCAATCACGAACACGACACGACTCGACCTATTTGACAGCCGTAGTCTTGAGTACCAGTATCATGGAAGATAAACAATAAAAATTGATGGAAAGCCAAAGGAAAACAAAGGAGAAAAGAAGAAAGGAAAAGGGGAAAAACAAAAACAAAAACAAAAAGGGAAATGGTGTGTTGCTTTTTTGCTCTTGGGGTAAGGGAAAGAAGAATGAATGCGGCTAAAGTCCAGAATTAAAGTCTCGCTTTTTTTTAACTTGCTCAGTTTCTCTTTCTCCGGTATCTATCTATGTACTATTCATTCAGTTTTTTATTTACAAAGGAAAATTAAATTTAATATTGCTAATTATTGATCAAATGTGCAACATCATTTATTCTGTTTCTATATTATTCCATTTGTAGATAGATAAGGGTCCCAAGTATAGCTATATTTTCTCTTGAGTTGGTGTTATCTAAATCATAAAATAATCTATTTCGAGTGATCAAGTTACTTATCACCTTGCTAGATTGTAACCATACAATATAAGTAGGATTTTTAAAAGAAGGTTCAAGTGATATGACTGACTTTGTATTCATGGATTTTTACATGATGAATGAATAGTTTTGGCGGTCACCCTCTTTCTATTCAAAAAATACAAGACCTCATTCTTTTCGGTTATTTTTTTGTTTTGCTTGTTGGATAATGCTATAATTGGTTGGTACTAAAAATTGTTAGAATTTATGATTGATGCTAAAGTCTTTTAAAATGGTACATTGATATAGCGACCACATGCACAATTAAGGGTGATTCAGTGTATGTAGTTTATATATAGATAGCTTCTTAAACTAAAACCCCACTTAGAAGTGATTATCTTAGGGGAAAAAGAGATTTTAAGTTATTATGTCATGTATTACTGGACTATAGTAGGGAGGGACCAACGTCAATCGATGAGCACAACAAAATTACTACTCCCTCCGTCCCTAATTAAAAGTGTCGCTTCGTAATCCGCAANATTAGGGACAGAGGGAGTACTCTATTTGGAAAATTGTTAAATGCTCCAAGATCAAACGATAGTAATGGATAAGATAAACTATATTTTTTAGTTTTTTTAAACAAATAAAAAAAACAAAAAATAATATGCATACTCATTGAGGTACACCAATGCCTCTAACTTGACACCTAACCATTTGCTTAGAGTTTGTTCTTTTCAACTGAAACTTTAAACTAATTAGAATTGAATTGAACTGAATGAAAAGTGGAGTATATGAGAGAAAAAGTAAGTTACAAGAATTGAACAGAACTTATCTAAACTGATCTTATTTAAATTGAACTGAATTGAAACTTATCCAGATAAGTTTAAAATATTCAGGCTGCAGCCATTAGATGGCGACAATGGCCCACAAATAGCCTCACGAAGGATTTATGATGAGTCTCAAATGCATACTTCCTAATTTTTTCCTATCCCTCTCCAATTATTCTTGGATACACCTAGGACTAGTTATAGCCAATGGATCCCAAACAACTGTAACTTCATTATCTATCACTTGCAACTGCATTACAAGATAGTTGTAATGAAGTTATAATTATAGATCAATAAAGTTGGTACAAGGGTTTTATAATGAAGTTACAGGTAATAAAAAATGAAGTTGCAGTTTTAAGGTGTAGCTAAGAATTTGCAATCCCTCTCTCTCTCTCCATCACTCTCCTACCCGGGGCTAACGAGAATACCACTACCAGCAATATGAACTCAATCGCATGCTCAATTATAAAAGAACTTGGGAGGACTATTATGTTCAAAATCAGGCAAGATCATCAAAACATCAGTAAGGCAACGTATTTACTTTTCTTATCAAAAAACAAAAAAAAGGTATTCACTCTCCCGCAATGCATCTAATCACCAAAAATTTAATTGGGACAGCAGATCTGCTCGTAAATCATACACAAAAAATCAACTCATTACAGAGATCAATGTTCTCAAAATCTGTATCAGCACCATCAATTTTAACTATTGTAACGAGTGAAGGCAACCTCAAGCAAGACCCCGTTCTCAACTCCTTCCCGGAGGCAATGAATAGAATGTATAGAAACTCGGTGCAGTATAAGAAGTTTACATCAAAGATCCATGCAGTGAAAATGTCATCTTTCATTTGTATTCTTCAACATGCATTTGCTGCAGAGAAAACACCAGGTGAACCTTAAGAAAGTAACCACAAACAAAAACCTCAAACCTCGGTAGTGCAATATTTTATTACTCTTCAATAAACCAATTGTGCAACACGATAAGGTATTTGATACTCGTGCTTGTCAAGACGGGGAACCTCAGGCTAGAAATGTGAGCTTACTCTGTTTACAAGTTGTGTCCATGGATCTTCACTTTTTGGAAAGATGGGGTTTTATTGATTCTACAACGACCTGTTTGATATCAAAGAAAGGGAAAACGAGATCACGATATAGTAGTTCTTATAGCTACCACAAAATGGCTTCCTCCCTAGGAGCAAATGGGAAAGAGAGAGGGAACAGAGAGGGAGATCTCAAAGATGTTTCCCATTCTAATCCCTCCACCAGTGTTAGAGAACAAGTGTGCTTACCCTCCCATCATAGGACAACGACGCAAAAACCCAAGGCTCCCGAGAACTCCAAGCAAGACCTGAAATATGATTTTGAGCAGTAAGTTATTATAGATGGGGAAGAATGGAAGAAAAGGGCAGATCTGATAGTGAAGGTACCATAAACACTGTCTTCATAATCACTGTATGTGTTGAGCAATGGGTCTGCACGCTTTGTTAATGCGTCTAAGGCACTGAAGAATTGAATTTTGTATGATTTAGAGAAACAAAGACATATCAAGGCAGAGAGAACTGACTGACTGTTAAAAACTTCAAAATTTCTAGATAAGTAAAGCACCTTTCAGATGCTACATTCTCACTATGCTCAGGAGCTAGCCACAAGTTAACAGCTGAGTCAGTTCCAGAACTCTGCGTGTTGTAAGTTTGTCTTTATTAGTTGCAGCTTCATCTTTTAAACTTCATGACAAAATAGATTGCTTGCTTCAACTAGTTTAAGAAACTCCCTCGAGAGTAGTTTAATGAACTCCCCCAAGAGAAGGCAGCCAAGCGGTAGCTTACATGTAAAGCAATTTACATAATATGTGGAGTATATATCTTGCATGAAAAGATAGTTTGTATTTGCATCCATGAATTATAAATATTTGAAAATGTGGCATTCTTGTCCTATTTCACCCATAACATCTCTCCAGCCAAATGCTTCACATATGTGACAGTGAGCATAGACGAGCCCAATCATTGTCATTTTGATCTTAAACTTTTAGAGGAAAGTGCACATACTGTACACGGACATAGGTAGATACATATACAATGACAAGTAGGCCATAGAGCATGAAACATGTAAATACACTCTGATGCCCATGCAACAGCAATTTATATAGAAAGGGATAGAGAGACAACCAGGATTAGCCCGTCGTACTCAGGGTTACACCTAACTGTCCACGTCCTGTGAGAAACAATGCAAGAAGGCATGTCAACAGGCTGATGCTGTTCAAAAGAAATATGGCAAAGCCTGATGCTTGCTGTTCAAGAAAAATGAAAGGCTGATACTTGCTAGACCCACCTTTACGCATGAGGAAAGTAAGTAAACAGATATGACATGAACAAAAAAGTTATTCGAGTGGAATCTTGGAAAGCGTAGCACATTCAATGAAAGCCACATATGAGCATAAGCATACTGTTGGTTCATACTCCATTGACAATCTATTGTGTCTCTAATTTAAGAAGTCTGGAGGAAATTTGGGCCTCTAATTTAAAGCAAGAGACACCTAGTACTTGATGGAACAGTTTCTCAGTACTTCTCCATATCCATTCCAACCTAGTTATATTATATATTTCTTAGCTTTAAAAAATCTATAGCATTGAGCTCTAAATAGTCATCAATTCAAAGAATCATAATTGTCCAAACAGCATCAATAACATAATTTATGACCGAGAATTTTCCATTATAATTGATAATGCCTAAAGAGTATCATCCCAGGAGACGAAAA
>BSSO01004628.1:0-14245 GCA_030267885.1 Mesembryanthemum crystallinum | reverse complement strand
TTTCATCAACCATTAGGTTACAGAAAACGTTAAAGTCAAAGTTCAGGGGTACCACTGGCATTATTGGAAAAGTGTGTACACCACTGGCATTAGGCCAAAGTTCAGGGGTACCACAGGAAATTTCCGAAAATAAAATGATTGTGTGACATTTTCTTAAACTTTAGGCGGGATTGGAGTGAAAAGTATCCAATAATAATTGAAATGTTGAAATATTCATCACATCTAGTTTAAATGGATTAATACCTCAAAGATTTCATGGTTGACGATAGCTTAAATGGTTTGATGGTACCACAATCATATCGCTAAGGTGCTTCTTCTCTTCAGGGAGCCTAAACCAAAGAAACTCCACATTTAAGCGTGCTTGGCCGAGAGTAGTATTGTAATGGGTAACCTTCTATAAAGTTATCCAGAAGCATGCGAGTGAGGGAAAAAACATGTTGGAAGAACTTGTGGTGGTCTGTTGGGTTAGTCTTCAACCAAGAAAGCGAATATTGTAGCATTAGCAACCAAGTGTGGAGGCCACGGTGTTACAATAGCATCCACTTCAAAATAAATCTCAAAAACATGAAGTTAATGTATTACTATATTAGAACATTCAGTGGCTGTCTCATGTACACTCAACTAATACTCCTCATGAAGTTAATGTATTACTATATCTATATTATAACATTCATTATCTGTCTCATGTACCCTCAACTGATACTCTTCCTCAGGTATGGACTCTACAATGGCTCTCCACTTTTTTGATGTTGCTGAGTTTTTCATTGTATTCGCCTTAGTTTTAAATGTTTCTCCACATCATTAGTTATGTGCCTTCTATAAAGCATATGTAGAACACCTATAAAGTTAATGTACTTAATTGCAACGAGTAATACGTATATACTATCTTACATTGATATATAAAAAGTATTTGTAATACCTGGGAATACTGTGTTAAAGGCATTCAGTAGGGCCTTCTCCTTATCTGTTACAATCAATCAGAGAAGATAATGTCCATGTGAAGATGTCTACTTTCTCATCTTTTAGGTTGCAAATGCCATACAAAATTCTTCTTAACAAGGGTTACTATCACTTGAAGCATAGGCATCTACAACTTATTGGTCTTGTACGTGCAGTCCAACACTAAAACATAAGGAAATAAACTCAGTAACTTCGCTGATGATGGAATTCTATATCAGTTAGCTTTCCATATTCTTCTATCTCCCAGTGCCAATATTTATGACGTTGCAACTACCTCATAAAGTATTGTAGCAGTGTTAAACATGATCGTTGTTGCCTTCTGCTTTTTTATTGAACATCGCGTATATGACTGATACTTTATATTTTCGGTTATCTTAGTAATTCACCTTATTTGTGTGTTTACGAGTTTGTTTAAACTTCATAAGTCATGTGTACCTACGCACAATTTCAAGTCCTCATTAGTGAGCTTTGATGCTGATATATGCCATTCATGTTACGTCATAAGGGGATGATTATGCTTGCACCTATGCTAGCGCTTCATCTTTGACAGTTTCAGGCACCAATGACCATTAGCTATCTTCTCCATTATGACTTTGAAATCACAGTCATTCTTTTTCGTACCATTCGATTCTTTATCTTGTTCATTTTCAAATACACAAGTATAACGATAGTCTCCATACCTCCGACATCCAAGCCAAGAATACACGCCATGTGCATTTGAACTCTTAGTGCAATACACACCAAAGTACATGTGGGTTGCTTACTAGTTGCCCTAATTCACATCTCACACTCCTCGCCAATTGGAAAAGTAAGCACAATAGTTACATCTAGAGGAATCACATGCTCATTAGACAAGGTAAAAGTTAATAAAAACATGCATTCATTTTAGATTGATGGATGGAATACGCGGGGTAACAATATCTGCACCACCATTAATCAAATAAGTGATTCGTTAGACAAATTTGTCTGAGGGTGTTATATGACAACAAAGAATTGTAGGAGATGGATACCAAGTAAGAATAACAAAGCTAGTAAAATTAAAACAAGAGTTTTTGTTTTTTTTTTTTTTTTGTGGTGCAGATTACTAGGTCGTTGCCGTTGTATTTATTAATTAGGGGTATTATATTTAGGTGAATTGGCTAAAGGAAAATTTGTTGATATTAATCCCAACTTTGCATTGTTTGCAAAAAATAATCCATCTTTTGAAATTGCATAAAATAATCCACCCTTTTCATATAGTTGCACGAAATACATGCACTCGGATGGACGACATTAGATTTACCGTTACTTTTCGTGCTAATATGGTATTAATCCTACTTATTTCTTAAAGTATGGTCAAAGCCACATAAGCAGTGAAGTATAATGGATATCCTAACTTTGTCCACCCCGGTGCATTTCGTGAAACTACATAAGTAAAAAAATTTAGACTACTCCACTCTATGTAATTTTAAAAGATGGAATTCTTTTGTATAACCGGTGCAAAGTTATGATTATTACCAACAAATTTTCCTTTCCCTTGAATAAATAAATATACTAGTACTAATTTTGTAATTTGTAGTACCTTCTTTTTAGGATCAAAACATTGCTAAATAGTGAAGTCATAACATAAGGCACACTACCTCTGTCCAAAAAAAAAAAAAAACATAAGCACACTACCCTGCTGTTGCACAATCTTGAAAGTTAAAACCCCTCTCTTGCACCCTAAAAACCCAAAAACCACACCACTAAAGTGAAACTACTACTTCCTCCTTCACTTTCATAGCGCCCCAGATTCTTCTCTCTCTCTCTCTCTCTCTTCATGCTTCAACCGCTAGTTAGGGACAGCGAAGCCTGGAATTCTGAACAAGGGCATAATTGAAGAGAATTGCATTTTTTCAATCTCATTGTAATGGTTACTTTCATCAATTTCATTCATTCTTTTCAATTCTGACTGATAGAATTCAATGTAAAAGGGGTCACCAATGTTTGAAGAAGAAGCAGGCAATGCTGTTTCGATCTCATCTTTCGTATTATGACTCCCATTTACACCCAACATGAAGCTTGCTCAACTGATTCAACGACCCACCGCCATTAACAGGCTGTTCTCTTCCTTCATTGAAAGACCCAAGTTGCTGACAGAGAAGCCCGACCCGTTGAGCCCGATTGAACCCAAGTTGCTGACCGAAGTTATCTCCATTCTCGAGAAGTCGGACCCGATTGAGCCCGCTCTCGACCGGATTACCCATGTTCTCCATCACGGCGTTCTATCCTCAGTAATGAGGGAGCCACCCAATACTCAATTGGGTTTTCGGTTTTTCATCTGGGCAATGAAGGTCAAGTCTCTGCGACCTTGGGAGTTGAATGATGTGGTAGTTGACATGGTGGTGAGAGAAAATGGTGGGTTTGAGCTGTGGTGGGAGACCCTTGAGGAGATTAAGAGATGTGGGATTGATATTCCATCTGATGCCTTTCTTGTGCTGATTTCGGCTTATTGGAGGGCGGGCAATGCGGAGAAGGCGGTCGAATCGTTCGGTAAGATGGTGGATTTTGATTGCAAGCCTGATGTTTATGCTTATAATACGATATTGTATGTTATGGTTCAGAAAGAGTTGGTCTTGTTAGCATTAGCTGTGTATAATCAAATGGTGAAGTTGAATTGTAGTCCTAATTCGGCCACTTATAGCATTTTGATTGATGGGTTGTGTAAGAGTCGGAAAGTACAGGATGCACTCCTTCTGTTTGATGAAATGACTGAGAGAGGGATATCTCCAGATAATATAACGCATACGATTGTGTTGTCGGGTTTGTGTAATGCTGGGAGGGCTTATGATGCTCAAGTACTGTTGAATAAAATGATGAGTAGTGGGTGTCCTCCTGATAGGATCACTTGCAATGCTATGATTGCTGGGTTTAGCAAGCTAGGTAGGATTGAAGAAGCATTTATGCTTTTGAGCTCCTTTGAGAATCAAGGGTATGCTTTGGGGATTAATGGTTACAGCTGTTTGATTGACGGATTGTTTAGAGCCGGGAGATTTGAGGAAGCGAACAAATGGTTCCATAAGCTATGTGAAGAAAATATCACTCCTGACCTTGTGCTATACACTATTATGATTCGAGGTTTCTCAGCAGCAGGAAGGTTTAAGGATGCTTTGAAGTGGGTACAAGAAATGACTGATCGAGGTGTGGTTCCCGATACTCAGTGCTATAATACATTGATCAAAGGGTTTTGTGATTTAGGTCTCTTGGATGAAGCTCAGTCTCTTAAACTTGAAATTTCAAAGAACAATTGTTTCCCTGACACCAGCACTTATACCATTCTTATCTGCGGCATGTGCAGGAATGGGCTGGTAGGAGAGGCAAAACAAATTTTTCAAGAGATGGAGAAACTCGGATGCTTTCCCTCTGCTGTAACTTTCAATGCGCTCATTCATGGGTTATGTAAGGCTGGTGAACTTGAGGAAGCCCGCCTCTTGTTCTACAAGATGGAAATAGGAAGAAATCCCTCTTTGTTTCTTCGACTTTCTCAGGGTGTCGATCGTGTTCTGGACAGTGCGAGCCTGCAGAACTTGGTTACACGGTTGTGCGAGTCAGGATTGTACCTTAAGGCTTATAGGCTTCTCACAAAGCTGGCTGATAATGGGGTTTTACCTGATACCATTACTTATAACACTCTCATAAATGGCATGTGCAAAAGTGGGGACATTAATGGTGCGTTCAAGCTCTTTAGAGAATTACAGCTTAAGGGACAATCTCCTGATTCTGTCACCTATGGAACCCTTATAGATGGGCTTTACAGAGCTGAAAGAGAAGAAGATGCCATTGGTTTGTTTGAGGAAATGATGAGCAAGGGTTGTTCACCTAACTCCTCTGTCTTCAAGTCTCTACTGACCTGGTCATGCCGCAAGAGGAAGGTTTCTGTATCTTTTAGCATGTGGCTGAAGTACCTTAGGACCCTTGAAAACCGGAATGATGACGAACTCAAATTAATTGAGGAACATTTTGAGAGAGGAGAAATTAAGGAAGCAGTTCGAGGCTTGCTTGAGATGGACTTTAAGTTGAAGGACTTCGACTTGGGACCTTATACCATATGGTTAATTGGGCTGTGTCAAGTTGACAGAGTAGAAGCAGCTTTGGAGCTCTTCCATCTTCTTCAGGAATTTAACGTCACTGTAACACCTCCAAGTTGCGTCATGATGATAAATGCTCTCTGCTCACAAGAAAAACTGGATCTGGCGGCAGATGTTTTCCTCTATGCTCTAGGAAGTGGATTTATGCTAATGCCAAGAATATGTAACAAGCTTCTTTTGTCTCTGCTGCAATCCCAAGGCTACACAAAGCTCGCATTTAGACTTCTTAACAAGATGGAGTCAGTGGGTTATGATTTGGATGCTCATCTTTATCTGAGAACAAAATCACTCTTACAGTATCATTTAAATTTTCAGGAATCGGTAATGGCAAGGAAGGATAGTGTACCACTTGAAATAGCTTCACCTGGATGACTTATTTGTATTGCAACAAATTCTTTACTTAGGAGATATTCATGGCTTCATGCTTCCATTAATCATACTGCTAACTGCTAAGCCTTGCCTTTTAGAGGCTTTGACAGTGAGGAGGAGACATCGGAGAGTGATAGAGGCTTTGATAGTGAGGAGGAGACATCAACACTTCCTATACGCGGGAGTCTCTCTATGAACTTTTTATCCTAGAGTCATGACCCATGAACGTGGAAACTATTGTTGTAGTCTTGCAACATGAGGCTTCCCGATAGTGTTATGGTCAGGCACCTAATCACCCTGCAATCTCTGCGGTTGAGGGAGATTGATTTGATTGTCACTGATCAAGACAGAATTTCATTACACAACGGGTATTTTTGTATCCTAACTTTTGTACTTCATACCATTGATTTTTGTATTACCTACTATTTGTTTTTGCGTAGCTAATAAGATCATCATTTAGCTGAATTTCATGAAGATCCTTATTTCTCATGTTGTGCAAATATTTTGAAGCTTTGTTTGTACTTGTTCTGTATTACTAGCTTTCTCCAGGGGAAATTTCAACACCTGCCGCTTGATCTCTTTCATGACTTGGATTTTTGAAGTGAACCTATTCAGTTATCAATCTGGGTCTCAGTTTCTTCCTTTTCTATCAATTCTTCCTTGAGTTCCTTTAGAGTTGCATTTTCATCAAAAAAAGAAATAAATTAAAAATAAATAAATTAATTAAAGATTACCGGTATCTTGGATGATGTGATAATGAGACAGTGGATACTATCTACTAATAGAAAATATAGTACATAGGTCTGAAATGTGATCATGATATAAAAAAGATAATTGTGACACTTAATACATGAAGGGTATGCAAGTGGATATTTTTGTCAAATTTGGGATTTTATTGTCCAAAAACATGAAGTGTAGCCTTGAGTCAAAAATGGCTCAAAAAGTCAAGCGTAACTTTTATTAAAGAACGGATGGAGTATTATTTTTAACCTTTCCTCTTACATCAAACTCAAGATCATATTTTGTGCATTTCTGTTACTTATCTTCGATTCCTTTAATGTTAGTTTCACTGCCTAAAAATAAAGAACCTATGTCAAGCTGTCAATATGCAATTAAAAGAACCTTGTAGTTGTAGTGTTTGGAAAAGCATGCAAAGAATTGAAGCAAGGATAGAATGATAAGAGCATTTACTTGACCTCAGCAGAATGTACCTCCGCTTAATAAAGGTTTGAAATCTGGAATGCATCTCCCTCTACCTTGGGGTTTCTCAATACCTGCTGCTGCTGGAGCTGCTAATTTGTTTCTACACAAAAAGCTACGAGCTTGCTATCGTAGTTGTCTGACTATAAATGGGGTAAGTTATTTCAGTATACTAATTAGTTTCTACAGGAAATTTCACTATTCACTATTTCTTGTGAGTTTGAGCTAAAGTATATGTAAATTTATCAGATTTCTTCTGTTACTTGGCTTGCTTCATAGTTAAATATCCATTGGAAAAGTAGCTTAGCCAATATTAACTATTTTAGCAATTAATATGGGGTGGAGAACATTGTGATTGCCATGGAGCTTTTGAGTGCATCCAGCCATCCAGGTTTGATTTGTGTTCTTTTCGGCATTCTCTTCGATTTCATGAAGTATATACGTTTCAATATACTAGCTGCCTTGCTGCTTATCACTCTTTCTGTTCTTGCCAGCTAGATGCTTCACCAGAAAATATCAGCTTTCTTGAGATAGTAATCAGCTACTTTTTTACTTCCTCCTTCCATTTGAAGCTTGTTTCTTAAAATAATATTAGCCTTCTCTTTAGCGAGAGAAGTACTACATAGTGATTGGCTGATTGCCACTACTCTGAAGAACACCTCAACTAAGAGGGATTTAACACCAACTGCCTGTTGTTCTTTTTGTTACTTGGATGGTGAGTATACGTTTGGCTTATGGGAGTTTCATACAACTTTCCTCAATGATGTACTTTGTAGTTTTTGTTAATAATCATTTTCACGTATTTGGACTTCTTCTACCCTTTGCCTTACTTGGATATAGAGGACGACCAATTAGATGACTATGCTTACTTAGGTTTTTGGATGAGGGGTTCCCCNGGTGGGGGAGTGGGAGCGTTTTCCTGAAAGTAATCACTCATTTTCACCTCTTTGGTTGGACACAAGCTATTCATGGTTGACAATTTTTCTTAACGGAACTTTGGAAATATTATACTCTTCATGTGATATCATATATGGTGTGATCCTTCTTTGAATCTGGTCTCCATTTCTGGGCCAAACAATGGAATTTGTGGGGAGAATATTACTTTTACAAAGAAAGTATCCCAGGCAAACAGACCCTAGAGGTATATGGAGGGGTGGTCGACTGGTAAAACCCCAAACCTTCTCATAACCTTTGTTTATTGCTTTAGAGACAGAGATATTAGAAGCTTTCTTCTCCCTCTGTCTTAGCTTCTTTTCTCATTCTCTTTGAGCCACATCACGTTTAGTTGAGGTTCTTGAATGTGCACCAGCCTCATTTTATAGCAGAGACAACCATGTCTGGGAAGAACGGCCTCGAACTCTATGGAGCTTCCTAGTCTTTCAAAGTGTTGGCTGAATATTTTTTCGGTAAGGTAATTCAAATAGCTTTTGTTAAAGGTTGGTATTAGTAAGTTATAGCCTATAGGAGTATATTGTTCTGAGATGAAAGCCTGACATGAATTGTTTCAAAATATAGCAAATCAGAAAATGGAGATGACAACGCCTGTTATAACTCATAGGAGAACATTTGACGGGGAGCAATTGGAAATGACAACTCATGTTCATAAGAAGAGTAAGAATGGCACCTTGTTAGCTGTGTCTACACATTCGGCTGTTTAGGTAGCTTGTTAAAGTGTGATTGTCCCTTCAGTTTTTACACATTTTGTCTATCCTGTACCGCAGATTTGGAAGTTTGATTGCCAATGATCTTTAAAACTCCTGCCAAACAATAGGTGGGGGATCAAGAAATTGGGAGATGTCTTTTGTCTAATAGTGCCAAATTGCCAGTACCAAAGGATCCTTCTGTGAGGATTACGGAGCTGCCAAGGAAACAGTTGCAGTTGCTGCCTCAGGTATTTTTTGTATGAGATGGAAAAGGTAGCAAAGGAAAATCTTATTAACCTGAAGTACTAAATGCGAGACCAAAACTGGAGATATCACTTGCCAAGTTACCAAACTTTCTGGATGTCTCTGCAGAACAGATTGCGTACTCTTGACAACTTGCAAAAAAGGGGCTTTGCCATAGCTAATAGATGCTCACTATGCTGTCAAAAGGAGGAAAATATGAGCTGTCAAAAGTCTGCTGCAGTTTGGAATAAAATCCTAAGATGGATAGGGATCAATAGAAGGGGCTAAAGTCTTTTGCATGAAGTTAAACGGTTGATGAAGCATATCAGATGGAAAGATGTGCTCAAGAGATGGAAGAGAGTAGCTCTTATAGCCACTGTTGCAGAGATCTGGAAAGCCAGAAATTTTGCCATTTTCCAGGATAGAATTTTGAGTGTGCAAGATATCATTTTTAGTATCAAGTATAGTGGGTGTGTGTTAGACTTCTAAGTATAGGTTCAACAAAATTGATGTAGTTAAGAGGATTAGTGTTTGAAAGTGTGCAGGCAATCTCCTGCATGTAATAAATTGATATTTTTGCCCAAGTGAATGAATAAGATATGTAGAGGTCTGTCCCCAATCGCTATTTTCTTGAGAAGGCTAAGGTTTCAATGAAGGTATGAACTTTTGTATGGACAATGGCTTTGGGGAGAATCAACATCCGTGACATGCTGCAAAACTAAGACCAGAGATGGCTATACCCCCGGATATCTGTATGATGTGCTCTTTTAGAAATGAGTCGTGTTCACAATTAAATCTCCATTGTGACATGGCGCTACATTATTATTATCTAACCTATCCTTGACCGTTTGTTCTCATTTGGCTTAATTAATCATGCCGAGTTCTCATTATCCTCATTCGAGTTTAGGCATATTCATTTTTGTCGTTATGATTACCATTCTGCAACTTATATACTTTATATCACACACTCATATCACACACTCATTAGTGCATTCAGTTTAGTATAGTGCTTTTAATTCATTTCATCGTCATTCAGTTGAAATAATGATTTGTGAAGTAGTTATGTTGCATAGAATCTGAGTTGGTCCTACGAAGAGCAAATTGATCGTATTAGCGCTGAAATATGTTTATGGGATTGTTGGACCCAAATTAACCTGTATCTACAGCAATACCTTCTGGCCACATGCAGCTCCTTTACCATAAACTAATCCATGAATGAACAGATTAAAAAAAGAAATATTACTGCATGGAGCTAATATACTCCACAGTATATTGGAACAGTTCTCATATTTATGGTAATAAATCATCAAATTTGAGGCTAATAATTCACAAAATGATCCAGCAATATAGTTTCACTAATCGCTAATCACTCTCTTTTGGAATCTTCCCAGCCAAATCCTCGAGAGTCAAATTCAAGGAATCAATTGAGCCCTTCTTTACCCCCTCTCCTCGGGCAGCAAGTAGGTCCTCGATGCTCCCAGGCTCTCCAAACCAACCAAGCCGGTCTGCAATAAGATGAAGATTATTACATCCAGCACAACGTACCACAACTACGCCTTTTTCATATGATTCACGACAACATGTCTTCATTGATCTTGTGTCACAAACTGTGCATGTAAAGATCATGGCGAGATCATGTCGTGAAGAGACTTTTAAGTTGGACATTGTTGTATTTTTGACTGTATCTTGATCATCGGTTTTGGAATTTGGCACTGCTACAGCTTCAGAGCTGGAAACTTTAGCGTTTTCATCAGCCTTACTCCCTTCAATTGATGATGTTTCTGGTTGTGTCTGAATTCCTCGTCTCAGATTTGCATATCTTCCAAAGATGATATTTGCAAACGGGAGAGATTGACAAGATGCGTCTGTGACAAGTTCAGTAAGGAAACAAGGGTCAAAAGTAAGTCTCATCACATATAAAATCATCTTCCAAGAAGAAAACAATATACATGCGCATTTGCTGGTAGCCTAGTAGAGAACACAAGCCAACCATGTGGCCGCAGGACCCAGAGACCTGGTACTCAGGTCAAGTGAGTCATTCCAGCTGGTTAATGTCAAAGTTGGTTGTTTATCAGTTTGAGTTGAGGAATACATGACGGTAACTCACTAATGTTTAGTCTTGGTTTGGGTTTACGAAAACAGCAACAACAAAAAGGTGAAAAATATAATATTACAGAAAACTCAAAACATAAGCAAACAGAAAGAAGACCAAGGTTCCCAAGTTCATTCATCCTGGAAATTCACAAACTTTCGTTTGAATATGAAGCCATATTGGTAAAGAAAGCCAGACAATTGTCTAACATATTAGCTAAGACTACACAGTAACACATGTTTTCGCATGAGCACGTACACAGAAACTAGAGATAAGACCAAGGGACATGTTACAAAACTAAAATAGATAGGTTCAAAGAAGGGTATCTTGTAGTCTGTTAAAATCTATCAATAATTAGTGCCAACTGCAATGCAAGTAAAAAGTGATTATAAATGGGTTCTACTATGAGTGTCAAAGATGAGCACCATAATTCTACACTTTCGCTCCCACATGCAAGAAAGTAAAGATGTCCTATAAAATAAAGGAAGAGATGAAAAACGTAGCCTGGCACCAATATAGGCAATGGTATGTCATTTTTGGCCAGAAGTAATAAATTGACTATAACCAAACTAGATGATTCTGGCTGAAAATAAATGATTTGTAGTGCATGACAAATACAAGCCTAACATTATGCCCAATAGATAAAGTGATTGCATAAACTATTCCTACAGATAATTGCAATATTTTCGATCCATTGCAAAGATCTCCACAAAAACAGAGGGTACAATGAGATGGTTTCTTCAGGTGATCCTACATTGAATGGTTGATAGAAGTTTAACTGAATATAATCCAATTGATATATCTAAACGTTTTGCATTTATGAACCATAAAAGTGTCATGTGACCAAAAAGATTGGTCGAAAAAGAAAGTAACCATAATGCTTCTCATTCATGTATGCATAAAGTTGTTAAAGAGGTCTTCAAGTTAGGGTTGTTTACAACTTTACAAGTAATAAAAGAAACCTTATACAAAGTATTTTGTCCCTTGATACAAGGAAATCCCATGGTTCATATCAACTAAAAAAATATATATTAAAATGCATGTTCAAAAATGACCTCACTCACATTATGGTGCTTATGTAAGATGAGCAGGCACTTTAACACAAATGTTAAAATTTCATTGTTGCTAAATCAAACTCTCATAGTGAGGCTAAAAAAACACACCACATTTATGAGTTTTAAAGATGACTTGGGTGGATGACTGGGTATAGAAGTCATTATTGGAAGATTACCTCCAATAAGCACGTAGAAGAAATTAAATTTCCAACTGACATGACAGTGATAATTTGATGAACCACAAAGTATGACAGAATTTAGACTTACTGGAGACTGGTAATGAAGTAATCGGTCTTGACATTTTTGTGGTACATTTCAGAAAAGCAGTTATTAAAGAGGCGTTTTTTTTTTTTTAAAACAATACCAAGGTGTTTGAAAGTTGATGCTAGCAGCTCCATTCAAAGACTGCTTCTTGCACTGGCTTCCTTGTTCTTCCTCACTTTAAGCACCCATCCCACAAAATAAGAACAAAAAGTTTCATAAGTTTCACCATGATATTCTTTGCCGTTGGACCAAGATGAACTCTCTTTCCTTACCCTTATTCTACCACAAGTTTTCTTGTAATTGTAAACAATGATGCAAGGAATTCAAGTACATTAGTAGTAGCAATGAAACATCTAGCGCTTTGTTGATAGAAACTTCAATGCGTTTATTTTAATGTGACCCAATTTGTACACCTGATATAACAAATATTACCGAGTGCAAAAGGGATATTGAAATTCACAATGGTAATAAACAGAAAACCTTGCTAATACTAATAAGACCTAAGTTTAGCGATCCAGGCTCAGTAGCTAGATACAAAATTTCATATTTTTCAAGATCCCTCGCCCTTAGTTGGGAAAATAAATGAAATGCACAAACATACCATTAGAAGCAAGCTAGTCCCAACATGATTCCACCCTAAAACTATAGTCACACTTTAGAAAGGGCGAATGAAAAGGTAGTTCCGCAGAGCTAGGCCTTGACTAAGGAAGTTAAAAACAACATTTTCAAAAAGGAAACTTCTTGTTCCGTAGAAAAAGTCAAGCTAGGACCATAGACATCCAATATCAAACCTTATATTGCATCAAGGGCAACACTTCCCAGTTCCCATTATATTTTAGCTACTTATAGCTTACAAGTTCATCTTACTGTTAAACTTTAACTCTAAAGCTATTTCAGTTGTCCTTCCAAAAATGATGATACAAATTTAAAAGCTATGCTACTCACTCTTTGATTTGCTAACTAGACAGTATCAGATAATTTAAATGGAAACTTGAGATCCCTCGGAAATAATACAAAACCCGAGGAAGAAGAGAAAATGCCACACAGAGGTCAAGCAGTTTAAAGTTTTAACAAATTTAACAACCACCCCTTGATGTCAAGGCATTACATAATCACCAAATCCCATCCTAAATGACCTATATACGAAAAGTTACCCAGGCAAACAAGTTAATGCTACCATTTCCAATCTCTTCATTGTCAATCCAAACACAAAAGGGCAAGATTCTTAACTCGAATACTGAAACCATACCAACTAACATAAACGAGTGCACGGTTTGGAATCGAGACAACAGAAAATTTACAATTCCATTCACTACATCATATAAGCTCCCATTTGCACGAGTAACAAATACCCACATGATCAAATGACAGAAGCAAACCTTGCTGCTGTCATTAGTTAACAATTTTCACTGAAACCAACAAATTATAAAGACAACAACAGTTTCATTTTCATGCTTCACCACAAACATAATTCAATTCAATTCAAACTTTATAACCCAAATCAAATTCGTGTCTACCAAGCACAAAAATTAGGAAAATTCACTGCTCTACATAAACTTAGACCCTCTACCCCAAAAGAAGCAAAATTTTGTGTATACAAGAAAATAAGAACAATCTGCTAAAATTAGCTCACTTGGTTAATTTCATACCTCCAAAGAGAGAATTTTGCGGTTGATTGCGAGCTAAGTGTTGAAGTAATTGAGTACGCAACCACCTCGACGCCATGTCAGTGAACTCTAGTTTCGTCTCACCTTCCGGTGGCCTCTTGCCGGTGGGCGTTTGCTGGTGCCGTCGGTTTTTTTTGTCGCCGGTGAGACAGGAAAATGATGGAGGTGTGAAGAAGTGAAGGTGTCACATTCAAATGAGCGGCTTGCGCAAACTGAAAATAATTTAGTCTGCTTGCCCTCAAACTTTGCAAAATTTCAAGGACTTTTATGTTTTTTTTTTGCTTTTCTTTTTTTTTTTTTAATTTTGTCAAAAACAGTAATTTTTATTTTTTTTTTAACGAAACCACCTTATAAAATAAAACTAGTTCGTGATCCCGTGCGATGCACGGGTTAAATCTATAATTGGTTCAATATTGTTAAAAATTGATCCTCACAAACTTACATGCTAATCTAATTTATACTTATGATTTTGTTTGGGTTTGTTATGTTGGGATTTAGAGGGTCTACCTGAAAGCTTTTCATATTTACTGAATTGGTGAGTAACCAGATGAGTTAGATCTTAAGCTTGTAATCTTGCCTTAAATTACCTTTTAACTATAATTGAATACCCATAAGATATAAAGCGATTATAAACCAAAAATCGTAA
>BSSO01004627.1:0-14245 GCA_030267885.1 Mesembryanthemum crystallinum | reverse complement strand
GGCGGCTCCACCACCGCCGACGGCCCCGTCCTCAGCGTAATCACCAAGCGCCTCCGAGCCCTTCGCAAGAAGCACAATCGCATCACTCAAATGGAGGAGTCTCTCGCTCAAGGCAAAACCCTAAACAAGGAGCAGCAAGATGTTCTCCGCTCCAAATCCTCCGTCCTTGTCCTCATTGACGAGCTCGAGAAGCTTCGCGCCCCTATCGCTTCTGCTCTCGAAGAGGAGCTCTCGCTTTCCGCCCGCGAAACGACCCCTCCACCGCCGCCACCGCAGGCGGAGGTGGTGCCGTCGCAAGCGGAGGAGCCATCGGAAATTCCACCACCTGCTGCTTCTGATGGCGGTGAAGCGGTGAAGGATCTGCTGAATTTGATGTATTTTGGGAGTTTGTTTGATGTGAAGCCGCAGAGTGAGTTCACTTCGTTGATGCTTACCAGAACTCACGAGAGAGGGTGTTGTTTGACTTACGATTATGTTACTGATGATGCCACCGATCTGCTTGGGGAGAGGGATTTGGACTTGATCTCGGCGTTGCAGGGGTTGATGATATCTCGCCCTGTGAATTCTACTCTCTCTCATCAGAATGCTTTGGAGCAGTGTATTGAGCATGCCAAGCGCTGGCTTGCGAAATCGGATGAGCCCATTGATGCAAACAACTCTGTTACATGTAATTTTGTCTTTGTACATATATCTGTTTTGATTGATTATAGTTTATTCTGTGAAGAGGGATGAAAATTTGAGATTTTGATGCAGATGCTGGGTTGAGAGAGAAGCTGCATAAGATTATGGCGTTGGATTACTTTACCGCCACGCCGCAGATGAAGGGGCCGGGAGAGGTGGCGGCTGCTGCAGCAGTTGGTAATTTTGGGTCCTTTCAGGTTCCAATGCACGAGAATGTGATGCCTGTGGAAGTGCCCATTCAAGGAGAGGGATCAGCTGGACAGTATCAGGAAACGGTAAACTATTGATTTTTGTCTGTCTTTTCTTCAACGTTTACTATTTGTTGAGACCATTTTTCACTTGGTTGATCTTGAACTTCTGAGTTGGGTGTGCTTGTTTTGCTTCATCGCAAATGATGAATGTCAACAAGCCTATCTATGTCGTGGAAAGTTGATCATATTGAATTTGATTCTGAAATCAGTGAAAAAGATTCGTAATTTATTGTGGAAAAATATGAATATTCATTGGAGTCAATATTGTGATATGTCAAACAAATGGGTACTGTATGCCAATATCTCATCATTCTTTTGGAAAATGGAAGCATTGCTAGATAAGTCAACAAGTAGGTGGAAGTTTAGTCCTTGTTGTACAGTGTTACTCTTTTGGCGTTCCATTAGCAAAAGTCTGAATGCCATTGATCTGCTTATGGGTTTTCTCATCAATTTTAGCCTTGATAGCTGTCACCCCTGTCTTTTTGCTGTATCTGATGTTGCCTTTGCTTTGTGAATGAAAAGGCAATGCCTTAATTGAGGACAAGGTTTATTAATTGCTTCTGTTAAGTGTCAGTCGATGTTTGAGACCTCTATTGTATTTGTGGTGGGAAAAGTGTATGGTCACATGTGAAGTGGGCCTCTTTGCTTGGCACAAAACAGTTCGTGTTCTATCACATTATATGCAGAACCATAATGTTTGAGAATGAGGAGGATTTATGTGCAAGTGATTGTAAATACTTGTGCATTGGTTTTCTGGGATCTGCTTGTTGCCTACATGTTCAATATTTTTATCCAACAAATAATGAGCCTCTTCAATTCCGGAGGCTAGTTTCTACAATCCTGCACCATGGTTTGTGGATAGGAATGTGATAAATTAGTGAGATAAAATACATGAAGTACCACATTAATGCCACATATAGGTCAGACGATGGGTTACGGTCCTGTCCATCTGAAACTTGAATCTCTTGAAGTTTTGGTTGTTTACAATTAATGAATGAGGGAGCACTTGTGAGGTTGGTCCTTCCTTTTTTCTTCACTAGATGTATCAATCTACTTTGGTGGTTCATTGCATTTCAAATTCAATTTTTCCAAACCGTCTGTTTTGAAAGATTAGAGCCCGTTTGTCCAAGCTTCTTTAAAATCAGAAACAAAAACCCTTAACAAATTGCATATTTGTGTTTTACCACCTCCTCCTCTATTTTGACTTTTAGGAAGTTGAAGTAGAAGTTAAAATGGAGGAAGAGGTGGAGGATATAATTTGGAGTTAAAATGGAGGAAGAGGTGGAGGACAAGAGGGTGGTGGAAGAAGACTATGAGATGGATAAGTGCATTTTTTTGTTAAAGCTTGTCCAAACGGGCTCATAATCTACTATGATGTCACTATGTTGCTTCATCAAGTGGTTATTTTGTCAAATTGGGGCCTTTCATTCAAGTTAGGTATTCGTTTTTTCCTGGACGTTCTTTGATAGACAATAAAGTAATGAGTTGACAGGAGATCAAGCGGCTTCTCTTCTTGTACACAAGGAATGGTACCCAGGATTTGTGATGTTGAACTTCTTCAGTGCCTTTGCTGGGAAGCTTTCGTTACCATTGTTTACATCTATTTTACTAATAAAAAATTTCAAGTTTGTGACAGTAGTACAAACTTTCAGTTGCTTGAGGAAGAAATTATTTGATAGTTGGATTTGGGATAGTAACTTTTTGCTACCTCTTACATTTGCAAGTCAGCAATATAGAAGCCATTAGGATACAAGGGTTGGATTACAACATGGATTAGATTCTGAACAAGTGTTTTGAACATTCAACTTTCAGCATTATGGGAAGATAGTTTTCATGAAGTAGGCTGATAGGAGTGGCCACACCGGCACCCTTATATGTCCTTTGATAATATATGCTTTCTATCAAAGGGCCTACTGCTATGTTAAGTTGCTTCAGTGGCAGGATACAACTAGATGTGTACTGGGACTCCTTTGTCCTATAACCTTGATATTTGCTCTAGAGACGCTACATTTCCTAAACCTATCTTTTATTTTAGGTGGATTGGTTTGTTTTGGAGTTTGTTGTTTCTTTCCTGGTCAAGTGCTTCTCTTCTATGTAGCGTCTTTGACATGTTGCAGTTCTGCCACACATCTTCTTTGGCTGTATCTTTGAAGTGTGGTCTTAGCTGTGTTTTGCAGTTTCTTATGATAGTAATAACCAGTCTCTGAAGATCAGCGTGGTTAGTGGGTATTATCCGGTCCTCATGCATGAGTGTTCTTCCACAATGAGTAGGTGGCAATGAGTGTGGTTTTGGTGTATGCATTAACTTAGTTATGAGATTTATTGACATGTCTCTTATTTCATTTGCGGTTTTTCAGCAACCGAGTTTAGCAGTGGCTACATTCTTAGCCATGAGAACTTGTTTGTCATGTTTTTTGGGTTGCTATGTAAGGGACTGCTGTGAAGCAAGAAGGCCTTAGATAGGTGCCTTGTCGCGTGTCGGACACGACATGCACTGACGTTCGGACAAAACACCTATTAGGCTATGTTTCTTCTATGAAAGGCGCTTTCCGCCTTTCCTGTGTCCGTGTCAGTGTCTGTATTCGTGTCCATGCAACCTAGGAAGGGAGGGTGAAGATCTGCTTTTAGTTTCGTGTTCAGTTTGATGGATATTAAGAATATATAGACATGGTCATTTGTTGACGTCCACTTTTTTGATTAGACGTTATAGGAGCAATCTTAGATGCAATGTCTGCATTTCGCCTATGTTGTTGATCCCTTGGCATCGGTAACAATTTGATGATGATTTAAGATTGGTCGATTCTGATATTTGGGATAACTCTTCCAGTGAGCAGGCATTACAACCCACTGTTTAAGACAGAACTACATGTCATCAGAATCTCTTCAAAAGCCTACCAAAACTACTTTCCTTCTTCCATTTATGCATGTCCCATTTGTTGTTCTAGCTCACTGGGTGGATTTCGTTGTGAGTGAAATTAATTTTGATACAGAAGAATTTTCATTCAGGGGTTGATATTGACTTTGTATTCTGTTTTGAATATTTTTATGCACCCAGTGCAAATAATAATGAAGGCCAATTTTGAGTTGAAAATTTGTTGATGAGACTATGTTTTACTGTCCCCTTAATTGCAAAGGGGGTGAAGAATACTTCTACAAAGAATCATGGCTTAGAGTAGGATAGTAAGCCAGTATATCTGTGTATGGGTTGAACTGCACATTAATTGCTCTTGTATTTTTGGCACTACAGAACCGTGCTGATATGTATGCCCTGTTTCCTGAGGAATTCTGCATAAAGAGAAGGAGAAATGATAGATGAGGCAAATAGAAGGCTTGCAGCTCATTAGCCTTCCTGAACCTATTGAGGAATGACCCTAAGTGTCTGTTATGAGGAGGATATGGGCATGAATAGTTTTACCTCAGTTCCGTCCCTTTTCCTTCTATTCATTTTCTGTTTATATATTAAAGTTTAGGGACGGTGGACGGGAGGGTAAACCAAGGGACTTGGTTTCTTCTAAACTCATTGTTGTTAAAGCTTTCCTTGGAAGTATTCATTCATATTCAGTTTTCTACTAGAAGTTCATAAGATACTGTTGACGCTTTAGAGAAAATGCTTTTTTGTTGACTTGGTTTCAGTTTCGGTTACTTGGAAATGTCTAAAATAGGTCTACCACTGATCTTTCTGTTTGGTGTTTTGACTTTGAGTATGTGATTCATGCTCCTGCATCTTTAAACTTTGCTGATTACTGTAAACTAATTGCAGGAAGAGAATGCTGTCAGTTATCAAGAATATGAAACGGGTGAAAACCAATCTGGCGCTGTTGAAGAATCACACAAGGTATGTTTAAACATCTACATCCCTCCTGATCTTGTGTTTTCAGAATTTTTATTTAGGGGTGGTCATATTAATGCTTTTGCTTCTCAGGGTGACTTGGAGACAGGGAATCCCCCTGAAGTGGTCTCAGCTCAAACAGAGCAAGAGCAATCACAGTTTGATGGAGAGGGCTACAGGAATGTGGATTTCAAGGACCAACAGTATATTCACCGAAGAGGCCAGAGAGGTGGTCGTGGAGGAGGTGGTCGTAGGGGTGGTTTCCCTAATGGCCGAGGAGGTCGTGGTACTGGTAGGGGAGGTGGGCCCTACCAGAATGGACGCAATCAGTACTATGATAACTACTATCCTAGAAACCACTACAATAGGAGAGGTGGCAGAGGCGGCGGCGGCGGCGGTGGGAACTACTACAATCAATCGACAGGTCAAGGCAACTACAACCAAGCAAATGCTGGGGGTGAGTTTGAGTCGTAACAAGATCAAAAAACCGATGCTTGGGGTTAGTGGCTCTCATTAGTTGTTTATTCTGGCGATGTTTTTGCTGTGCACCAGGCATTGTTGCATCATCATAGGTCTATTTATGAATTGACCGTTTTGGATCTCGCCGTTACTCCCTCCCCTGTTTCTTAGTTCAGTGAATGGATGGTTTCAACTAAAATCTTCTAATATGACGTAACATGGAGAAACATTTGGCTTCTTCTGTTCACCCCGCTTCTCTTTGTCCAGTATTATTTTTGTGTTGGCAGTAGGGCTTAATTTGAATTTCAAGCGGGCTCGAGCAAGCTCGGCTCGTTTTAAAATATTTGTGTTCGAGAACATTTGAAAAATAACTCGCTAATCACAAAGTAACTTATGTTTGGAAATAACTGACATAGTACTATCTTAAAGGATCGTCCAGGTTCCGCTAGCGCATGAGCAGGGTAGTATTAAGATTGAGTTCAACTTGGTTAATATTTGAGCTGTGTGTTTGAGCTTAAATTAGGTTGTTTTATAAGATGAACCAAGCCTTAGTTGAATTGCTCGTGAGCAGCTTGGCTTGTGGCTAGACATAGTTGAGCTTTAGAGAATTATCTGGGTACATGTAACTAGTCTGTTAACGGCTTTACATTATGTTTGAATGTTGAAGGTTGAATAGAAGTTTTGAGGGCTTTAATTCAGCTTCGTTCATAAAATTCTGTCATCTTTGGATTGGATTCTTTGTCGACGAGAATTTACTATGAGGATTTGTTGCATAATATGGTATTTAAATCAATCGAGTCTACACATGATTTGTGATGGTGAATCTTAGTCTTTAATCTTGATGTTGAAACCACTCTTTTGCTGTAAAAAGCGTATTAAAAGCTACTGAAGTGCTTCACCTTTCAAATCCATGTCAAAGATGCCTCAACTGACCTCCTGAGCATTACCTGCGATGAGCATTTATCACTTTCTTCTTCCTTTTCTGGAACCACGGGACTCAATACCTGGGGTGAGCATTACAAGAGGAAGTTTTGGCATATCACTAATCAGTCCATTTTGATTGGTACTTGGGACATCGACCTGTACTTGAGTATTACCGATCGGTCATTTGGTTGACAGAATGAAACACATGAATTTTAAAGTAGATAAAAAATAGTTTGGTTGACAAAAATGGAAGAAGTCACCTATTTTTAGTTTCTGTTGAAAGTAGCACTTTCTAACCAAATAAAATTGGCCACTTCGTAGGAAAGTCTAATTCGTGGGAAATGCAACTTTCCAAAGTAAACAACATGACCACCAAATGTGTATTCATACAAAGAAAAAGAACCCTTAAAAGAGATGGTGGCATAAGTGTAGTAGTACAAATTTGTGCACCAATGACTGATGGTTTTTTAGTGTATCAATTTAAAACTATAATAATTCTATAGGTCACCTATGGAGACAATAAATTGTGTCTCCAATTTCCCTTTTTTCACATCTAACATGATTTTGTTTCCTATTTTTGACATCTCATTTTTTATTCGATAATTCTAAATTTTCTCTTATTCCAGCGAGCTCCAAAAAACACGACGCTAGCATCAACTATGTTGTTTGGATTACTTATTTTGCTGATCAATATTAAACACCTGATATTATAAATTATCTCTAGCAACATTCAAAAAACCATACCTACTTGCAATTTATACTTTGCGTCTTGCATAATACGGATTGCCAATGGATAACCTCAAAGGATCAAGATAAAATGATAACTTACAATCATCGCACAAGTACCAACAACATTTTACATCTTTGTTTGATCCCATTCTAGAAGCATATATGCTTCAGGTCCAATTTTCACATCGATTCTGACATAAACTAAGACAAATGTCCACTTTAATTATCAAGGCATCCGATCCCAGTTGGAAAGATAGAATCTTCATTAACCATAATAATTCTATATAATCCTTCATTTTGGGTATTACTGATAATTCATCAAAAAAGACAAACACAGTTTTCTTCTGGTAGCTGAAGTTTCGACCACCGAGATGGGGAACAACTGCTCCCGGCGTAAGTTACCGGCCGTGCTCGTCTTTCATTCGGCCGACCAATGGAAGACCTACTTTGAATCCTCCAAATATTCAGAGAAACTTGTAAGTTTTTGGTTTGGTCATGTTTCTTGGATTCAATTTGTCTCTATCAGCCTAGACAAACTCATTTGTGGATGTTAATTCAAGCTGACAAATCAGGTTATCGTGTTCTGTTTATGTTACACTTTGTGTCAACTTCGTGTCGATAACAAAATTATGTAGGATGATGTGATTGGTGTATGTAGAGTTTATGTTGTTCATTCTATTTTCTTAATTCTATATATTTGGGACAAAATATGTAGATGGTGATTGACTTCTCAGCTTCATGGTGTGGACCTTGTCAATACATGGAACCAATCCTCAAAGATTTCTCCATCAAGTATGGAGATGTCGAGTTCATCAAGATCGATGTGGATGAGCTTCCGGTACTGGCTTAATTTGTAACCGCGCTCATTTCTTCTTGTTTTTTTTTTCATTTTTTTTTTCAATACTAATTAATACTCCGAAAATTTGTTCGTGTTTGGGTTTGTTTCATCCCTATTGCAGGATGTTGCGAGTGAATTCAAGGTGGATGCCATGCCAACCTTCATATTTGTGAAGAAGGGGAAAGAGATTGACAAACTTGTTGGTGCAAATAAGGCTGAACTTAAGGATAAGATTCTAGAACACAGGGTGTCATAAATTAATTGAAAAGTTCAAGCTCAAAGCTTTGTAATTTTAATGTACTTGATTGTGGTATGCTTAATTTTCAAATTTGAGGGAGGACTGTATCTTTGAACAGATTCATTGCCATGAGACTTGTTTAAACATCCTATGTTGTTGATGCTTTACTAGAAAGAACATTATCATAATTTATGCTTGAACCTCATGCTTAACTAAAATTAGAAAACAATGGAAAGAAAGAGAAAAAGAAAGAGAAAAAGAAAGAGAGAAAGAACAACTTCAAATGTTATTTGATTGCCATGATTGGATTATGATTGCACTTAAATTAGGACAGGTTCTGAATGTCAGTGAGACTACCATAAATTATACTTCCAAACACTCCTCTCTCAGATTAAGCTATATTATATACGTACCCAATTATTTAAAAAGAGGCGCGAAAGAAGTAGAAGACAAAATATATTTGAGAATCGAGTTGTATACTAAATAATGAAAAGAAAAAAAAAACTACCTATAATAATAACACAGAGAATAACATTGCAACAAACTGTTATAAGTAGATTAAACTTTCTAATTGAAGAGGCATAACTTATTATGGAGACCTACTAAGGTGGAATTCAGCATCAAATTGTGGCCTATGAAGTCTTTGTGATGCTGGAAAGTAAGTAGTCTCTATTCGCTTTGTTGGATTTAAGTTTCGCCTGAATGGTTATTAGTTTAGAAAAGATAGCGAAATGTAAATTTATTGGCTACGTTAATGACGATGTACCATTGCTAAGTTTTTTCCCCCCATTTTCTTTTGTGGTGCAAAGGAGGGCGAATATAAAACCTACACCATCCAAGAATGACCACTTATCAAACTAATTTAATAATCTCAACGTTAGGTTGGCGATTCAATTCATTGTTGCATTAGCCTGTATAAGGACTTGTGAAATCTCCACCTTCCACTCTAACCTTGATATAAGTCCTTACACCTTTATATAATGTGACAATGTGGATTGTGTTAGGTTAAGTGAGCATCCATATTGCAACTTTCAAGTCAAATTCCAAAATTATATATTTGCGCAAGGCAAAAATTTGTGTGGACCTGGTATATACTATACATCAAGAAAGTTACTATTTTTATTAAGAAAATCAGCTATGTTTTTTTTCTAAAAAAAGTCATCAATCCGGTCAAGAAAAATCATCCCTTTCCTAAAAAATCATGGCTGGTCCATGTATCGTGCCGGCTCATGAAAAATATGAAAAATGAATTGGAGATGCGGGGGATCGAACCCCGTGCCTCTCGCATGCAAAGCGAGCGCTCTACCATTTGAGCTACATCCCCATATTGCTTTTCTAATAGCAATTACTATATTAATAACAAAAAACAAAAAATTTGATTTACTAATATGAAACTTAGGCCACATACATGGGCCTGGCCCATCAGAGATGGGTTTAATGGGCCAATCAACAGCTCTAAACTTTGCCCCAAGCCCAACCAGTTTTATAGAGTCGGGGCCGGAGGTGAGTGGGGTTGGAGAGAGGTTCCGGTGACGGAAGATCAATTCGAGATTAGCAGCAGCATCCATCTGGGTAACTTTCTCTCTCCTCCTCTGTTTCTGGATCTCTTTCATTTGGATTTACCCATTTGCTCTGTTTTAATGCTTATGTGCCAATTTTAAGCTACTAACTATTGTGGGTGAATGCGCCATGACTTGCCCATGTTTTTAAGATGATAAAGATTTCTGTTTTCAAATTGATCTTTTTCTTATTATTGGTCTTGCCCATATCATGGATGTTGGTTTCACGTTTACCAATCAAGTATGGAACTTGGGGAATGGGTAATCAATTCAATGGGATTATTAAACATGAATTGGCCTAATAGTTATGCCTTCCAATTTGTAGTGAAATGTTGGCAAATTTTTTTTCTGAGTAGTGATGTAGTCTTTGAGCAAGTTTTTCACGGATTAGCACTGAAAGTATTCAAATGAAGAGTTTTAGAGTAATAGTTTCCTTACTGATAGTGTTTCTTTAGACAATGTACTTCTTTTGGTTAATTAATTAGAGGGGTCATTTAACTCCTATTACCATTTTGGAAACAAGTTTTGACAATCTTTTTGATTTGGGCAGTAGCCATGATGATTAATTTCCGTTCAGTGCTTCTATTCTCGGCAATTATCCGTGTTGTTCTGATCGTGTATGGAGAATGGCAAGATTCTCATATGGAAGTTAGATACACAGATGTGGATTATCTTGTCTTTTCTGATGCTGCTGCTTTGATGTCTTCTGGAGAGTCCCCTTTCAAGAGGACCACATATCGGTATTCGCCTTTGCTCGCCTTCCTACTCATACCAAATGCTGTTTTTCATCGTTCTTGGGGGAAATTTTTGTTCTCTGCTTCAGGTATACATATTCATCATATTCAGATATTTTAAATTTATACATAGGTTCTTTTACCAAATACAATGCTTCTCTTGAATGACTGCCTAATTTTAAAAATTAAGGTTTACATTAAGTGTCATTTTGCTACTTTTTTTTTTTTTTTTTTTTTGTTGAGTTATCATTTTGCGAAATAATGGTGTGCATTCTTATGGCTAATCAGTTGTGTCAACACTTTTATTCCCACTATGGGCTGCTACTTGCAGATGCTTGGAATGTACTAGGAACTAATGGTGCAGAACTTCGTTTGAGGTAGTCTCAGTTGTGATATGTCTACTTTGCAGATCTGTTGGTCAGCTACTTAATACGCACCATCTTAAAGCTGCGTGGGATACCGGATAATATATGCACATACTCTGTAATGGCCTGGCTTTTCAATCCATTTACCTTCACCATTGGAACCCGTGGGAACTGTGAACCTATTGTTTGTGCAGTGATCTTGTGGATCATTGCCTGTATTATGAGGGGTAAGTTTCTACTTCTTTTGTCTTCCCTGTTAAGTTACCCAGTTTTTCGTATCGTGCCTTTGTTGGAGTCTATAATTTGTTTTGCCTCCCTAGTATATATGAAATATTGCAAGCTTTCTAACTCCACAGCATGTTCGTTACTCAGTCTTGAACACTCAACCTAACAATTCAAGGAACTTTACAAAGTAAAACATCTATCTAGGTATGAGGTTACTGTGTGGATGCTGTTGACTTCAAACTGATAGTTCTCTTGGTTGACCTGTAACTAACTGATCTTCTTTCTCCATGTGCTCAAATAACTTGATATGTTTGAAACAGAATTGTGCTTACCTTTTGCTGGCATATATAATCATACCTCACTAAAGAAAGCATTCTTTGGCATTCAAGGACTTTTTTGGTGCTTGAGGTAACTTCATGCAATGGATACCATATTAGGTCCCAAGTTCCTTCACTCTTCCCCAGTATTTAGATATTAACTTGGGGAGTCTGTCATTGACCTAAAAAGAAAGCATCATCCCTATATTGTACTTGTAGTAATGTCTATGAATGCTTGGTTGTTTTTGGGTTTTGCCATCTTCTATGTTATTGGCTTCACAAAGGAAGGTGCACTGCTCCTAGAAACGGCCTTTCTTGTAATGTTTCTCAACTCTGCTAAAGGCTGTGGTATTTAGAGCTGGCTATATCAAAATATCGAGATTCTTTTGTTTTCCCTCAAATAAGGCTACATGCTAACCAGCTGAAGGTGACGACAGATTGTCTTAATGTTATTTTGCTAAAAGTCTAAAACCCNTGTTAAATTACAATAATAGAAGTAGACTGGAAAAAAGTAAAACCTGACTCTCACTTTGTAATTTCAAGTTTGTGTTTTTAATGTGGACTATGTTTTTAAGTGGCTTTTTTCCCTTAATGCAAATATGAGGTGAAGGTGATTGGACTTGATATTTGGCAGATGTATATGTGTCTATAAATATGCTATATGAGCAAACTTTACTACCTGAAATCTTCTTGTCCGTTTTTTTTTTTTTTTTTTTTTTTTTTGACAGTAAGGAAGCCTCTTTCTTGAGAGGGATATTAGACTTGAACCCAGATCATTGTTGAGGACGAGTGAGGGTGCGCACTGCGCTATCACCCCAAGATCTGTTGTCCGGTTTAAATGTTTGACTAAAATATCTCTTCTGTACTCTCTTGTTGCCAGGTCAAGTATATCAAGCAGCGATTTGGTATGGACTTATTGTCCACTTCAGAATATATCCAATTATATATGCACTTCCTATTATACTAGTTCTTGATCCACAATATGTCAAATCTGGTCAGAAGCCTGTGCTTGTGAAATGGAGCTCCCATCAAGGAAAATCATCTCAAAGCTCGGATGGTAGAGAACCAAGGACTTTATGGGCTGTGCTAGGGAGCCTCTTCTCAAGCACAAGAATCCTGTTCGGCTTGATATCGGGTGGCGTTTTCCTTGGCTGTACAAGTCTATTTTACTACTTATATGGATGGGAGTATTTGTATGAAGCATTGCTTTATCATCTCACTCGTACTGATCCAAGGCACAATTTCTCTATATACTTCTACCACATATACCTCCATTATGAACAGGAATTCTCAATAGTGGAAAAGCTAATTTCTTTCCTGCCACAGTTTACAGTGCAGCTGGTTCTCATATTCAGCTTTGCCTTGGATCTTCCTTTCTGCTTTCTAGTTCAGACTGTGGCATTTGTAGCATTCAATAAGGTTTGTGTCAATAATCCTATATTCTGAAGTAAAGACATGTTGCTTTTTCATTTGAATTAACTTCAACACTACTCTTACTGAGGACTGATTATCCTTTCCCTCAAACAGGTAATTACAGCGCAGTATTTCGTGTGGTTCTTTAGCTTGTTACCTGTGACATTGCCATGGAGTAAGATGAAACTGAAATGGGAAGGTGTCTCCTGTATTTTATGTTGGATGGCGACTCAACTTCACTGGCTGATGTGGGGTTACCTACTGGAGTTTAAAGGAAAGAATGTCTTCTTGCAGCTTTGGATAGCAGGCCTATTGTTCTTAGCTGCTAATACATTTGTTCTCGTTGCTATTATTCGCAATCATAGATACTCTCCGCTATTCCAACACCTTAATGCTAGGTCCAAGGTGCGATTGAAGGTCAAGTAGCAATTTAGGGCTTAAACTGTTCAGTTCAGGTATTTTACTGAAACCACCTGGATACTACATGTTGCATAGCTAGGACTCTTTATTATTGAGTTCTCATTAGGTTGGAACTTTTTGGCAATTTATAGGAAGGTTATTAAATTACATTGACAAAATTGTGGCTGTTTTAGTGCTGATGATTTGTTGCTCAGCAAGGTTTATGGTTTTGTTTCTCATGTAGGGATGTTAAGCAATATGAATTGGCTTCATCTCAATAAGAGAAGCCACTTTTGTCGCTCAACCTTGGCTTCAATCATGAACCTCCTACTCGACGCTTGAGTGAAGTCGAGCATGAGCCATTCCCCATCAGAGTCAACTGCGAGCAGTTTCGAATCAGTGTGACTTGTTAACACCCTGTTGTGCCACTAATGGAATTTTGTTAAATTATTCGGCCTAGCTTTGTTCTTGGCCCGTGACAACCAGTTGCAGACTGAGTGGCTTATGGTTTCTGCTCTCTTCTGTTTGATGCTCCGATTTGCATCCTGGAATCGGTGTGTCTATAATGCTCCATCTGCACAAGTCCAGTGAGTATGATGGTGCCAATCAAGGATTAAAGTCTACCTTGTTAGCAAATTAGATTTATTGCAAGAAGTTTTTCACTTGCAAACTACTCTCAGTAACTAAATACAAACAGTACACTGGATATTTTTGTACAGTATCATTCTACTCATTTGGTGGTAGTATATGATCAGGTGTCTAATTAATTATCTTTATCGTTCTCATCTATGGGTTAATATTCAATACTCTGCTGCTCGTTGATGCACCTCATCCATGGTGCTACAGAAACACAGACGATGTGGAGTTTTAACTACCGACAATTTTCTATTGAGAAGATAGACCGCTCTGCAAGAACAAATAACACAATCACTGCAATTGAGCCAAAGTTAAGACTGTACTTACAAATTCCATATATAAAAAAATTTAAATATTACATTGATTGTATTTACGGAAATTTCCTGTGGTACCCCTGAACTTTGGCCTAATGACAGTGGTGTCCACGCTTTTTCAATAATGCCAGTGGTACCCCTGAACTTTGAATTTAACGTTTTCCGTACCCTAATGGTTGACAGAGCTCTTTTCCGTTAGATTTTTTAACTATTTGACTTAATTAATTTATGGGGGCACAATAAAATGATTGATATACCCTTACTTGAATTAATTACACAACGACTAAGTATTTGACAGGCATTTCCCTTATAAATCGACCCACTCACCATTGTC
>BSSO01004626.1:0-14246 GCA_030267885.1 Mesembryanthemum crystallinum | reverse complement strand
GTTACCAACATATCCCTCTACTCCTTTACATTGAAATTTGCAATCATTTGAAAAGCAAGTGGGTAAGAGCAATCACCAAGGGCTATATTGTCCAACATATTTCTTCTTAAAACTAGTGCAAAAAGCAAATATTAAGATGATTTCAAGCCGGAGGGAGTATATGATAACAAGTAGTAACGATAAAGGCCGGCTAAAGGTTAGTGCTCATTTGGTAGGTAAAATTGACTAGAAAAAAAAGTCCCTCCAAAAGTCAATATTTGCAGGATTACATCCTATCCAAATTCAACAAACAAACCATGAAAAAGCACATAAAATAAATATGAGTAGTTCATATCATTCAATTATTAATCCCCAAATCACATGAAGAACTTAAAAAATTGGCCATATATACTCCAAGGACACACACAACACAAGTTGAACAGCCCCACAAAGACAACAACTTCTCTACCAAACCAAACCACACACAGACACACCCCTTTGTTGAAACAGAGGAGAGAGAAAGAAGATGATAAAGCTGAATGTTATGGCGGAGCTTCTTGAGCAATACAAGGCCGTGATTTTGAGGATGAGAGATGAACTTTCGGCTCGACGACGGTTTTCATCTTCTTCATCTAGAGCTGCTTCTTCTAGATCATTAATGGCGGGAGATTCTCCTTCTTTCATTGTTTATTTCTAAGGAAAAAACAGAGCATTGTTCATTCCTCTGTTTTTTTGTTTTCACACGAAAGTTGCTAATACTGTTATATGAAATTCATTCATTTTTAATGGATTCGTCATGTAATGGTTTGAGCTCTCCATTGTGAGATGACGAACGATTTGTCTAGGTGGGATTTGTAGTACTGTAGTAAGTATCATTTATTATTCACTTTTCTGGATGTATTATCATCATGTTAATTTTTTGCTTTCTTTAACACCAAAAATAAATAAATTTTGCTCTCTGTTTTCTATTTCAATTGGGGGTAGATACAGAATATAGGATAATGTTCAAACTTTATGTGAAATTCAGGTTTTACCTTTGTTCAGAATTCATATATTTTCAAATTCCCGAAATGAATTAAGTATAGATATTGCATTTATTTGACTTTGTAATAATATGTTATGCTTCTTTACTCATGGATTAAGGAAAATATACAAATAATTAGGCCCTGTTTGGGTGGTTGTCAGTTGCCAGTTTCAGTTTTTTGGAAACTTAAAATCAGTTCTTGGACACTACTTTTTTTTTTTGGTTTTCAGTTTTCTGTTGTTAGTTTTGAAAATGAAGCAAGGAACTATAAGCACATAAAAAATCAGCTTTAAATTAAATTTCTACAAAGAATTGAAAATTTTTCAAAACCAAAAACAAGCAACTGGCAACCACCCTGAACAGGGTCTTACCTTCTACGTAAGTAATTTTGCTAAAACTAACGTTTCGAATTGGTGGTAGGTTGGAGAATTACCTATTTTGACTTTTTATGTGTGTAGAATTACCATTTTGACTTACAATAACATTTTTACCATTTTGTTATTGATTTTGAAGTTTAAAATCGATGTTAAGGAGTATCTTAATTCAATTTTCCATCTTCCTCCCCTTATATATATACCTCAACTTTTAATATATTAGGTTCGATACTAGATTATGGTTAGTTATACTCAATGCACATTAATAGGGGTATCTATGGGTGTCTTCCAAATAAAAAAGACGCTAAGTGATGAAAAAGCCATTAAGTCACTAGATTATGGTTAGTTATCAGGTGATAAGTGACAAGAACCACCCAAAGTGAAATGCTCTAGGATAATTAAAATGCTAATGCTAGGCTTCATAGAAGCAATAGTCATTCATATCATACACAACATAAATGGAAGTCCCTCAAGACAAAGTCTATCTCTCATTCAAGCACTCCAAACCAACACCTATTGTCGCACATATCCAATTCCACACACCCGTGCCTATCATGACCACTTATGTACTCGAAAATGCTTTACAAAAAATTGGGTATTAAAAAAAGACCTTTTATTCACAAAAAAAAAAAAAAAAATGACCAAGTAACTAAGACGCGTTTGAAGATGTTTTCTGTTCTTNTTTTTTTTTTGATACAAATGACAAATAAGATCAACAACCCCATCAACAAGGGATCTTATACTACTCAAACAATAATTCATTTTATCTATGCATATGATATAAAAAGGATCACAGAAATTTCTCACTTGACTAGTATCCATTGCAAACAATAAAATTATGTAGTACTCCTATAAGAAAGATTTATACAAAAAGACCAATGTTGACATGTATTGTTTTTAGAAAACTACTTGTTGAAATGTAAAATTTTATTTTTTTGGTGCCAGACTTATTCAAATTAACATTTNAAAAAAAAAAAAAAAACCTATAACAATTTTCTTTTTTTTTTTGGGAAAAAAATCAGATAACACGTGGAGAAAAGACAAATGTAAGACCTGGCCTAACACAAATACACAATAAAAAAAAAAAAAATTATTATTATTAATTGTTTGTTTGTTTGATTTTCCCCTTTCTTTTTGGGTGGGCAAAGAAACGATTAAACAAACTCCCGGGGGTTGGGATTGTCAAAGTGAAGCCAAAGAAGTGACGGCCTCAGCTAGAGAGAGAAACTAGAGAGAGAAAGGAGATACAGAGGAGAGAGAAAGACACAGAGAGCATCCAACAACACACAACTTCCATGGCTTCCCTGATCATCATCATCAGGTAACACAATCAATTCCTCAATTGAATTCTCTCTTCACTCACTTACTCGAACCCTAATTTTGTCCCTCTTTTTACTAATTTCTTTGCTTTAAACCAAGAATTCGCCTTTTTCAATTGATTTTCTGTTACCGATCACTGATTACTCTTGCTGTGTGTAATTCTTGCATGCAATATCTGGATTATCGAATTTTGTGCTATTTCGGGTGTTTGATTATCTTATTGAATTGTTCATCAGCTAATGAAATCATCACATGCTAAAACCCTAAGTGAAACGATGAAAAAGCCACGATGTGATAAGCTTTTAAGCAAGGATCGTATTCTGGTGGAGGATCTTTACCATCATTGTGTGAAATGTTATTGCTTTCTGAATTTTCCATATTGCAATTTTTTTCTTTTGAAATGATATTGATACCAGTAAGTATTTTACCGGCTTCAGCCTTATCTTTATACTTAATATCTGAATGTTAATTTGGTTATTCTTGGTCTTAACTTATGTGGGTTTTTGATAGCTGATGGGAATCATATGGTGAAACTCTGAAGAAAAGGTGTGAACTGTGGAGATAGATAAGAAATGACGGGTTCGTATTCTGGGTCAGGTTCATATAGGGGTGGAGGTTCCTTATCATCATCCAATTTATCAGCTTTAGCTCCTCCTTTTCAGGTTGATAAATCCCTTCCCAAACCCAATTCGACTAATCCCTCAATGAATTACCCTGAGGTGCCTATCTATGGTACTCTCTTTGACCCTCCAGGTTCATTCTGGAACTCCTCATCGCCCTCATCTGCTTCTGGACCCAAATTTGTAGCTACTGAGACGATGGGTACAAATACCACCTGCGCACCTTCCCCTAGCATATATGGGTACACAGGTTCCCAATCAAGCAACTCTCTTTATTATGTGGACTCAAATACTGGGGCTGCATATGATCCTTTCTCATATGATCAATTCTCGCACAGCGTGTCTGCCAGAGCTAATGAGGCTGCAAAACCGTATTACCCTTCATATGTTCCTCTTTCCCCTCAGAAAGATGGTTACTCGGGATTGGGGCTTGTTGCTGGACCTGGTTATGATCTGCTGTCAACTTCTGCGTCAGCCAATTTGAGCGGATGTGGTTCCTCTCAAGTTGATCATACACAAGGCGTATCTGTATCAGGTGGGGAGTATAAACCTAAGTGGGGTGATTTTTGGATGGGGGTGGATGATAGTGAGCATGGCAAGTGGACGGAATATGCCCGGGGCTTTGGTTCTAAGGAAATCAACGTCTCTGTTTTATCTAATGACAAGAATCATATTTTTGTTGATGGGAGCAACAAGAGTCGTCCTTCTATTGATGGAAGCAGTAAGACTCACCATTTTGGTGATGGAAGCAACAAGAATCATCTGAAGCAAGGTATCACATTCTTTTACTCTTTTTTTTAATGATATAATGTGTGCGTTCTATTTATAACCCTGGACTTTTGGCTACTTCGTTTCTTTCTTCAAGAGAGAGAGAGGGGGTACACTTGTTATATTGTTCATTCTTTTGCTGTATAGACTATGTTTTGGTGAATAATTGTTATAGAGAGAGTGAATGAACGAATGAAGGATTATAATGAACATTTCATTTTGTAGTATCCTGTTAATAGCCTTGAACTTTTGGTTACTTAATTTATTTTCTCAAGGGAGAGAGGGTCCACTCCTATTGTTCTTTCTTCGTCTATATCGACTATGAGCTTGCAATTAATTCGTAGACAGATAGAGTGAATGGGAGAAGGAATTACTGTAATCGGCAAATTTCCTTTGGTAAAGGATGTGCTTGAATATTTAGTTGATTATATTTAAATGTTTAAGGTTTGTTGAGTGTAATGTGATTACGTTCGAATGTGCTTATTTCTGTTGAGTATTTAGTTATATGTTTTTATATGGGTCTAAATTGTGAGCCATATATATTGGGTCTACTTATATTGAGCTTGATGTTCACTTAGTGCTATTGTTGATGGACCACCAAAATTCCATTGTACTTCTATTTTTAGCTCTTTCTGACGTGCATGTAAAATTTATATATTGACAAAAGATTTGTTTGTCTAGATTGCTGCACCAATTGTGGATGTTAACTGGCAAATTTTTGTTGAATTGTAATATCTGGCTTTAACGTACCTTCACCCTCTGAACGTGGATCATGAGAATGAAGTGTTTTACCACAGCAGTGATTTCATTGACCTTTTTTTTTTTTTGTAAACCTTGAATTGGATCCTTGCTTTCCTTTTAGGATTTGGATATATGATTCAAGGATGTATTCAGAATTTTTAAAGAGAAGAGTTTGTAACCTTGTTTTCCTGAAATTATTGGCGACTCTTACTCTTAGTATTTTTGACTCTCATTTTTAGCACATCGCCCCCCTCCCTACTGGCCATGGTTCTTACAAATATTTATTTTTTGATGCTATTTGATTAGAATTTCCCCTACTCTTATTTTTGAGGATCCCTTGTCCCCTTAGGTTGTAACGATCTATGTCTTTTACTAGTATACCTTTCTCTTATTTAAACTATCTAAAGTAAAAGAACTTCTCCTACTCTCCAAAATGGGTTTAACATATTTGTGTCTAAGGGAGGAATTAAACCAAGCATAGTCATTATTGGTCTTTTTCCGCCTTTATATTTTCTTTTGACCAAATTGCTAAGTCCTTGATGCTTGTGTTCGTTGTTCTTGTGTTTGTTGTTCTTGTGTTTATTCAGGGGCTTCCCTATCTCAGGGCTTATATTCGAATGGAAAAGTCACTACAGTTTCAGATAACTGTTTTGATATTTTTGGTGGAACATATTCCTTTGGAGGCCTTGGCATAGGTCCGCAAGATTGTAATTCGTCATTCAATCTGAATTCAGGGGGCCCTTCTACTGGCTGCTCAAAATTGCCGACTTTTATTTCTGCTTCTGCCTCTAAAGAAAGCCCTCATCTTCAGGAACCAGTCCTGGAATCAGTTACGAGTTTCTGTGGCTCAGAAAAGGCACATGGCCCTTCACTTGAGGAGCACTTTAGCCAAACGGGTCCTTTTGTGTTTCGTTGTACATCGGCAACCAGTACTTTCCCTATTACTGTGAGCAAATTTTCTTACAGTGGGAGCAATCTTTCAACGAGTACACTATCAGCTACTAAAGTGAATTCAATGGGAAGTGATGTAGCCAACAAAAGTAGCACTACTGCTGGGTATGATTTCTCTTATCAAAAAGAGCCTCAGGGTGCTCGTGGTTCGAAATGCCAGTCTGGAATTACAATCAGAAGACCTCTCTCATCCTTCATGCCAGCTTCTTTAAGCAAAATTGGAGCAGCTGTGGATAGGGCTGATGACAAACTTGCATCTGACAATACCAAATTTAGACCTCAAGTACCTCAACAATTCAGTTCAGACGGCTTTGGCCAAGAAAACACTGATGATGCTGAAGCTATGTATTCTTTAGAGAAACATTCTGGAGGCTCTGAGGTTCATAACCCTGCTGAGGATTCACCATGCTGGAAAGGAGCATCATCTTCCCACTTTTCGCCATTCGGTGTTCCTGAAGCTGTAGCTTCTGATGTTCTTGTGGAAAAGTTAGATGGATGCAACAATCTGAATTCTCAGGAGTTGCAGAAAAAGGGCGTCTTTGTGGGTACTTTCGATTCTATAGATTTCTCTTCTAAGGAGATTTCCTTGAATAGTTTTCAGAATGAGAGCGGACTCGTAGATACGTCTGATTCTATAGTGTCCTCCTCTGAAAAGGTTAATGAGAGCACTTCCTTGAAGAGGCCTTACTTTTCTACTGGTACTTTGAAACATCATGAAGACTTTGGTTCTGTTAACCAGAAACCTCATTGCTTTGACCTGAATACTACTGGAGCTGGTCAGTTCGCTGATGATTGTCCTGTATATATTGAAGACGTTTGCGAGCTGAACAAAACAAAAACAGATTCATACTCTTCTTTCGGCACACAAAAGATTTTTAAAGATGGTGAAGTTGCATCCCCAACAAATTTATTTGATGCAGCTGCCGCTGAAAAGAATGACAGTTGCACTCCTGTTGCAGCAGATAATTTTTCTGCGGTGCCATCAAATATTGGCGATAATCTTTCCAGTTCACCTCCCGGTGATAAATCCAGTTTGAAGTACTGCCAGTCACCCAGAAAAGTTTCAAATTCAAGAATAGATATTAATGTGTTGCTCCAAACAATGACAAATCTATCAGAAGTATTTCTGCGCCAATGTGTCAGTAATCTAGCTGCAGTTACAGAGCAGCACTCTGTAACAATTAAGCACATAATTGACAATCTTAACGCTTCCATGTTGATGATGGCGGGACCAGCTACTCCAGCTATGACGGCTTCTATGCAAGGCACTTCTTTAGCTGCTGAGGTAGTAAGTTGTCTTCCCATTCTGATTTAGCTATGTCTATAGCTTGGAATTTCACTGTCTGCTGCATGAAATTTGTTGTCGATCCTATTTCCATTGCTCCTGTGGTTAAGCTTCATATCCTAGAAAGTAGAACGGTATTTCAAGTGCTAATCATGGGCCTACTTATGCTGCCTGTATGGGTTTCAGGTCAACAATACTGAAGCAGTTGCTGCTGCTGTAAAGCTTTGTAGAAAAACTGAGGACTTCTTGGATTCCGTTTCTTTCAAGGATGATGCAAACACAACAGGGGATTATAATAATACAGAGGTATATGTATCTCCACTCTGTCCGGATATATTTGGGTTCCATAAATTTTCTGCTGTATGGTAGTGCCTGCTTTAATTGATAATTACGGAGTTCAAGTGAGGAGATGATAGACTGATTTATTAAGAAAATAATTGCTGCAGACTATAAAGAAGATTCTTCATGAGAATCTTCATAATGAGGAGGAAATGGACCAGCAGAAACTGTTATACAGGAATCTATGGCTTGAAGCGGAAGCCGCACTATGTGCCATGTCTGCTAAAGCTCGCTTACATCGTATGAAGAGTGAAATGGGGAAGATACATGGTAGTACGATAGGTATGATTTGTCTTGAGTTGAACTTTGTGCTTGGTGATCCATTTTCAATTTGTTGCTCATTTGTGTCCGAATAATGTTGCAGATACAGAGAAGCCACCAGCGTCCAAAAATTCTTCTGAAGTGCCGAGTGTTGTTGAATTTGCATCGAAGGTTAAAGATTCTCCTGCATTGGTTGCCTGTGATCATGAATCTCCAAAACTTGGTACGACCAGCCAATGTGATCATACTGAGACATCTGTCATGAGCAAATTCCATATCCTAAACTCACAGGTGACAAGTTCGAACCCTATAAAATTTGAAGGACCAAAAACCGTGACAAAAGAAGTCTGCTCTTCGTCTTTGGATGCTTCTAGCCCAGGTGCTTGTGGCAATGACTTGGATGGTTCCAACATGACCAGCCATGCCAATGATGCTGACGCTTCAGTGACAACCAGATATCAAATTTTGAAGGATAGGATTGACAAATCTGACTCTCTGAAGTATGAGGGCAAACATTCTGAGGAAAATTGTCTGCTAGACAAGGATTATTTGAGCCTGGATACTTTAAGCAATGATCTCCGTGGCTCAGGTTTAACCAGCCGTGCAAATGATGTGGAGTCTTCTGCCTTGGCTGGATATCAAATCCTTAAGTGTCAGATTGACAGCTCTGATTGTCTGAACTGTGAGGGCAAACAATCATCAGGTGAAGAAGATTTTCTGCTCGACGGTGTTTCCTTGAACCAAGATAAGCCACTCGATGATTCCCAAGAATCCCAACTATCTAACTCAGTTGGTGTTATTGATGACAATGAGGCTTCTGTTATGGCTAGGTTCCTTATCTTACAAAGTCGGATCAATGGCTCGAACTCTGTGAACAAGGAAAACCCAGCACCAGGACAAGCAAGTAGGGCTCCAGCAGAGGATGGAATTCAAGGAATGGGCTTGTCACAGCAGACATTCAATGTCATGAGAAGCACGTTTGGGCCGTACCCAGATTTCACCGAGGAGGAAGATGATGTTGTGAAGGAGTTTGGTGTCTGTGTCGATGGGAATGCATCGACTCAATCTTGCGAAGGTAACAAGCTGAGCAGTGAGATATTTGAAGGCTGGTATGACAATGACTATACGTCATTAGACTGGGAACACGTCTCAAAGGAGGATCTCAGAAGACAAACTTGATACCTTCTCTGTCCTATCCTGAGACTGCACTTGTTCTTCCTTTTGGCTTCAAGTTGCTTGTATATAGTGTCTGACTCTCTCTCCTTTATCTTTTATCTTTTTCAGTTTTCTGGGGGTTGTTAATAAGATTTCTATGGATTTGGCTGTGACTTGTTATCTTCTAAGTATCTCAAAAAGAATTGAATCTATTAACTATCATATCCTAAGATTGTTAGAGATGTGCCTATTTTTCTTTCTGAGCTACTTATAGTATTGGTCAATATACTTATTGGAACCTCGTTAGAAAAAGATGCAATGACATTTATAATAATTCATGCTTACAATTATGCCCGACTATATAAATATATTTTCCATATCAGAATACTTAATATGTTTGGCAAAGTCAGCTAATTATCTGAATAGATGTAATTGGCTAATAAGGACATGAAAATGATTTATAAATGTTGTTTCTCTTTTGTTTTAAATAGGGTAAGTTTATCAATTTGCAAATTAATCGAACAAGCTAACCCAAAAACCTATCCCCTCCTGCCTTTTTGAAACTCAGCTGTCCAAAAAACTACGTAATGAACAAGCTGAGGTTGAAAAGCCATCAACAAACAAGGCCATTATCCTAATCGCAACCTTTGAGTTTGATGAGCCTGCCTTGACGTGTAGTGCATTTTCATACTTCCGAGTGACTTGTAATATCATTAAGAGACTACAAGTATTATTATTGAGTGAATTCCAGCACTGGTGACTATTCGTTTCAATTGTTGGAGATTGTCCTTTCAATCGAATGTTACAGGTAGACATTGTTTTGCCAAGCAACTACTGCCGTTGTGATTGTTCTTTCGAGCATCTTCCAAGCGCCACATATGAAAATAGAACTATATTTTCCATATTGAAATAATATCAAGTATAAGATACTATTATATTTAGGTATAATTTAGGTGAGTATTTGGAGTATGTTTTTAGATGATCTTGGACTCCCAAGTAAGTTGTACATATAAATAGGGATCTTCCCTTTCATATCAATGCAATTATTCTACCCTCAAAATTTCTACATGTTGCATGCCTATAAAACTACTTGAGTTCAAATGATATTAAAGCAACCAAAGTAGCTATATGCTACTACTATTTTTTTTAAGATATCGCAAGATACGCTCCCTAAATCCAACTTGTAATACTTGATAGATGAAACATTATGTAGTATTTAGATGACACTTACGAAGTATTATATCTTTTTCTTATATACTTGTGTAAATCATGTAGTTGAGAGTATTAATACTACATATGATTGAGATAAAAAGGAAAAAAAAAAAAAAAGCAGTACCACATACGATTGAAAAAATAATCCTATGATTATTTGCTTATCCGTTTTGCTCAGGGAACACAAAAACTTGTATCAGATGGCCTCATACATGAGGCCTGGTACCTTGAATAAGAAATAGTGGTACCTGAAAAGTGGTGGTACCATTTTTTCTTCTTTAAAGTATCAGGCCTCATACATGAGGCCACCTCATACAAGAATAATTGCTCAGGGAATACGATGAGCAAATGAAAGATTTTAGTGTTCCTATTAATGCCTTTTGAGACAATGCTTCAACACATAAGACTTTAAGACGTATATGTCGAAGAAAGTGTAGTTGAAGGACGCAACCTTTTTTAAAAGTTCAATTCAAGGACCCATTCTTTGTTTGTTTTAATACAAGGACCTTTAACACTTTTTTTGCCAAAAACTAAATAAAGACTATTTTTCCTCTCTAATAAATAATTTATACTTTGAAAACCCCAACACACCCTTCACGTCGTGGCTCAATGGTACCCCTCTCCCCTCTGGCTTGCCTCAGTGTGAAGGACTATTGAGTCCTCTCGCAACTTGCCTAGGGGTAGGTATGTATTGGCCGCTGGTTAATTTTATTTGGATTGGAGAATAAGAGAAGAGAGACTAGCTAAAGGATGGGTGAAAATTATGGGTTGGTGGGGTTTAATAGTGGTGACATTGAAACAAGGAGAGAGAAGATTAGAAAGAAGGGGGAAGGAGAAAGATAATGAAGGGTAATGTTGGGACTTTCCGAGTATAAATTATTTATTAGAGAGAAGAAATAATTTTTATTTACTAAAAAATAAGTTAAGAGGTCCTTGTATTAAACAAAAAAAAAAAAAAAAATGGATGGATCCTTGTATTGAACATTTGGGAAAGGTTGGGTCCTTCAACTACACTTTGTTCCATACATATCAATATGATATTTTAGAGCTAAACTTTGCTTAAGCTTAATTTTGTAGCAAAGCAAGTTAGTATTACCTTCTTTAATATCGCACATTTTTGTAAGTTCACACATTGACGTTTTTTCACTACATAAAAAAAGTCCCAACATGCCTTGAGGGTAATTTTGTCTTCATATCCTACGCCAAATTTAAACTTGTGAGCAAATCTACGACAAATTTGAACTCGTTTTTTCCCTCATCGACATTCAAAAATAAGCTGAACAACCAAATTGGTGACCACCATGCAACCATAACATAGATATTTGTGTACAGTTTTCTTGGGCTACCATGTTTCATGAGCGTCTAAAACATATAGCAACAGTACAGTCTAAATAACACAAGCATTCAACTGAAATCAGTAGAAAGTTCACAAGGTTCTCAGATCACGAATAGCCATGGACCGTTTCAAGGGCACAAAACACCGACTTCAGCATTTAAAAGATAACTGTACGAAGATTACAACGTTCTCAGATCTTGACCACCTTGGACCCTTGTCGAGGGCGTAAAACTCTGGGTTGAGCAAAGTAACGCCCTTTACGACGACGTCCACGGGTAGGATGACTTACTAAAGTACTATCTGGGCATTTGCCACATTTCTTAGTAGTTTCAACACCTGTAAACCATCAATTAAAGACAGTAAGATGAATATAGGGAATAGAAAGACGGGTGCCTTTGATGGCAAATGCTGACCACCAGGGTCACACACCAACACCCACACAAAAATAACAAGGAATATTCAAATCGGTTTACATCAACATGAACAACATCAACATGACAACCTCAGAGGAGTCAAAGCTCAGAGATCTGTCTAATGGCATATTCGTTGGCATGGCATTAGGCAAGGCAAGAAAAAGATGGTCAACACATTATGTACTTAGTAGACAAAGTAAGCTAACCAGCAAAGATAAATAAGTAGTAAATTACATGCCGTACAGAACAAAGGCTCAGGGTTGCTATTTGCTCGTTCTGAACAAGCAGAACTAAGCAGAAGATCAATAGTAAGGAAACCATTCTTAGAGCAACTACATAGGACAACTGGAGCCACCATATAGATTTGAGTGAGGAATTATACAATTAAGAACGAGAACAGTAATCTAATGGGGGATGAAGGCGAGAGATTTATGGAAATAGATCGTACCATCTAAGATGCAGCATGCAGTGATCTCATAGTTGAAATCCATCCAATCTTTACCTCTGATATATTTCCCTTCAGCAAAGAAGTGCTTAGTAGATGAATCTCCATTTCCCTCACCAAGAGCTGCTCCAGACTTAGCTGTGAAGTTGACATGCATCCAATATCCATCGGAGTCATCAAAACCAGATGGATATCCAGTCTTCACGAGCTTATAGTCGGTATTCTGAAATTCAATGAACATTGAACAATAAATAAAGAAATTAATGCAGGATGAAGATAGACTAGATCAGGGCCTGGAGGCTGGGAGTGTGAAACGAATTCTAACAATAAAGAAATAAATGAATGCAAGCATATAAGATTGATATGAAACTTAGAGGAAATATACATAGAAGACCAGCATGAATCTCTGATGTGCAATATTCATTGTTTCTATTCCAAGGTTTTCTGGCTATACAAGAAGCCTTTTTTCGACATTGTAGCAACACAGATAAACCAAGAAAAACAGATTAAAGGCAGAAGAGTAGGATGAGAAAGTATCAAAGAAATGGCCTGTCATTTACATACATGTTTCTTGTTGAAGTAAGCCAATGCATTTTCAGCAACGAAAGCAATATCATAAAAATCATCAGAATGGGCCCTTGGCGGAGTAGGTGGACGAGAGAGCGGTATCTTCTTGAGTCTGGATGAACGATAAAAATTAAGTAATTGGTATGTTAGCCTCTCAAGAACTGAAGATAGATAGAAACAATATTTACAGTACGTAATCAGGAACGGGTATCTTCTTGAGTCTGGATGAACGATAAAAATTAAGTAATTGGTATGTTAGCCTGTCAAGAACTGAAGATAGATAGAAACAATATTTACAGTACGTAATCAGGAACGAACCAATGTTTCAGGCACATTCTAATGGAAACTCATGAATATAAGTAGTACTCCGTTTTTGCAGTTTGCAATAAAAATCCATCATCCAATCTTACAAAATTATACTCATATTGCATTTGAGGTGCAATCAAGCTGAATCTGTCAACATTATTAGCCAATTTACAAGCTTAAGACCCAGTTTTTAGTTTCTAGGAATCTGATATATATTTTTGCAGAAAATTACGAAATTAAGAAAGAAAAAAGAATAGATAACTGACCCTCTGATACTAACAGGAAACCCAGGATTGTCTTCCTCGAACATTGCTTCTTCATCGTCAGTGGAGCATCTCCTTCGTTCAACATAAACGTCGTTGATCATATACGTCTCAGTGTCCTTTTTCAAGTCGGTATAAACTCCGACGCATCTAACAACAAAAACAAAAACCTAAGTTTAACAATCGAAATTTGTAAAAACGATCCGAACCCTAGATTATATTAATGAAAATCAAGAAATATAATCAAATAGAGTAGTATAGATGATAATAGTAACCCATTGTTGTCGGTTCGTTCTTTCCTCTTCGCCCCCACTATCAAAGTGAGCACACCTGCCATCGGCGGTGGGGGCGGCTCGGACGGAACCAGGAATTTCCGAGTCATGATCGATTGGAAGAAATTTGGGGAATTTTGCCCTAAATTTTGTTGTTGGATTGAAATTTGGAAGAAATTGGGAGATTTCTTTACTGTCTTGTGTGTCGTCAATTTGCCCCGGGTAGGTTTTTATATAAAGCAATTGCAACGCCGCCTTACGGATTTGGGCCCCGTGTTGTGTTCTCGCGCCCTAAATGGATATGCAAACGTGTTAAGCCCATGTTCGGATCGGTTTCCAATTGTCACTTTTTGGTAGAGCTGATAAAAATTGGGTTTGTGTGGGAAATAGGACAAGCTAGACATATACTCCCTCCGTTTCAATATAATGTTCATGGTTTGACTTGCGCGGTATTCAAGATAACACTTTGACTACAAATAATTACAATTACATAAATCCTAAAACTTACTCCCTCCGTTTCAATAAAATGTTAATGGTTTGACTTTTTGAGTCAAAGTTTGTAAACTTTGACCATTAATTTGCAAAAAAGTATAATGATCTATAAAGTAAAAATAT
>BSSO01004625.1:0-14246 GCA_030267885.1 Mesembryanthemum crystallinum | reverse complement strand
AGTGGTTATTATAAGGTATTTATTTTCAAAAAAAAATTTATAAGGCAGGTATTCGCAAAAAGTGGAACTTAAAAGATAGTTATCGACAAATTTTTCTAATTGTTATTATATACTCTAAGTGAAAAATATAAAATAATGAAATTGAGTGTTATCTAAGATTAAACTTTGTAAATCCTTATATATTCTTACAAATCAATAGTCAAAGTTGTAAAACTTCGACCTCAATAAGTCAAATGTAAAGAAAATATATGGGATCAAAAGATACTTTTCTAACCGTAAGAAAAATAAAGTAAATGATATTATTAGACTAAAAAGTGATATTTTTATCCAATTAGCATGATAAATCCACAAGTATGCTCCTTAAAACACGAAATGATTAAAAAAAAAGCACATAATAATTCCACAAGTATGCTCTTAAAACACGAACTGATTAAAAAAAACGATTTTTCTCATAAAATATCTACAAAACATTTTGTCAAATCAAAAATACTTCATTGAAAATATCTACGAAACGGAGTATATAATTGCCAGAGATTCACAAACCTGAGCAAAGCGTGAGAGCGCCGATGAGCATGCATATGATTAACATTACTTTATCCATGGCTACCCTCAGAGCTTGTAACCTAGATAGATTTTAATTTTTAAATAGGAACGATATCAAATTTAGTTATTTATAAAATAAATTAAAAATGGGTGTTGTGGTAGAATATAGAATGAAATCAATTGGTCTTGAAACTCTAACCAGGACTGAAATTTCTTTCCTTTTATCAACAAAAATAGAATCAAGAGATACTCCTAATTGAACGTCTAATCATATCTGTGATTTCTTTCCTTTTGACGGCTATAATAGAATCAAGAGATGCTATGCTCCAATAATTAGGAGTATCACTATTCTTTTTTAAAACGAAAACAATACGTATATCTTGCTTTTATGCAAATGGTTAGGTGCCGGTGCCCCATAACGAGCAACCAAGAATGCACCACTATAGGTTAATGTTTGAATTTTTGAAATGAAATGACAAATTTTACCCTCGATTTCTTTTTGAACTCTATACACAAAGGCCTTTAGAATTTCTGATATGCATCCATTAGTTTTGATAAGTTTTATATGGTACCCATGTGAGTCTGTACCATTAATAAGTCTTACACTATTCCCTTAAATTTGTTTTAAGGAATGTAAAATGTGTCCATTATTGTTAAGAGATGTCTAAGACTTTACAATGAGCAACCCTACATCAAATCAGAAGCTTCTCTCTCTCACACACACACACACTTGAAAGTTGCTCTCAATGAAGCATTAGGGTGGCAAACACACGGTGTGTTATTACTTGATTCGTGGTATTTTGTAACACATAATTATTTGTATATTCAATTAACTCTCAAATTCCAAATGTAGCTTAGAAATTATAAGCTAAAGATTACAGCTCAGAGATGTTCGGTATGGTTGTCAATTGCTAGTTTTTGCCTTTCTGGTATTGAAAATTTTCTAACTTTGATGTTTGAAGGTATCCAATTTAAAGTTTTATTGTTTTATATAAGCCTATTAAAACATTAATTTTCTAAAAAACTGAAAACTAAAAAAACCAGCCCCAAACATGACATTAGCTAGTACTCCTTCCGTCCACCTCAAATGTTGTCAAACTAAATTTGCACGGAAATTAAGAAGGAAAAAAAAAGGAGGGGTTTCTTTTCCAAATTTGCCCCTTGGAGATAAATATTTAAAAATAGATAGTGGATAGAGAGAGATAGATAGAGATTAGAGAAAGGGTGAGGAAAAATAAATTAATTTTAAATTGAAAAGTGAGTTTGTTGTTGAAAATTTTAAATTATTTAGTTTATAGTGGGGGGTATTAATGAAAAGTATACGGGATAAAATTGGTTTGACAGCATGTGAGATGGACGAGGAGAATATTTGGGTAAAACAAATTAGAAAAAATGATCCATGGGCTACCTCCCTCGTTGAATATGTGTGATGTTAGACCAAAATGATGGCTAGTATTGGCCTGTTTCGTAAAGTCCAGTACCATTATTGGGCTTCTTATCTCTTCCGTGTGTTGACCATCTATAATTGGGCTAGCTATGGGCCATAAAACTATAGCACCTTTCTTCATTTCCCATATATACTCCAATGAGCAAGTAATAGTAAGATTTGAATTATAGATAATTCACTTTCCAATGATATGGAACATCAAATCTGACTAAATGGTTAAAAATAATCAATAAATAATTGTCAGTGAAATCATAATGTGATGTTTTAACAAAAATACTTTCTATTACCGATAGGATGTTATGTTGATTTTGTAGCTAGTGCATGCCACTAAGCCAACATTAGCTAGGGTGATATATAGAAAGTGCAATATTCATTATTCACCCAAAACATGTCTAGCTTGGATGCATCAAAAGATTGCTAAGTATTTTTATGTCACTAAATTCAAATTTGTACTGATCATTATAGTCGGCATCGCCAAAAGTATGACGACAAAGTATATATGTAATATATATTATCTTTATGCAACCAATTAATTAAAGCAATTGAAAACGACCCTGTCTAATCCTCCTCATTTCTTGTGTAAGTTTTTGTTTGAATGAAAATTTTACATTAGTCACAAATGTGTATTGACTACGTTTCGCATAGCTTCTACCATTTTTAGTTTTTTCTTCGCAAATTTCTACACCCTCCTTCTTCACTTTTTCCTCTTGCAAGTGTTTCTAAGCTAAGAACTATAATGAGTTAGAAATAAAAGTTCTATTTTAGAGTTTTTATTTATAACCCCATTTTGATTTCTTAGAAACTCATAAGGATAAAAAAAATATGAATGAAGGAGGATAATGGGACAAAAGGTTTGTGAAGGAAAAACTCATCAATCTAGAAATTAGGCCAAACGGCACCTAAGTAGTACCGTTTTTAAGTATGTTATGAAGATATATAACAATTGATAGTCTCAAACTATCAATTTAATTAAATTTTTAATTGAGTTGGATCTTTCACAATGTATCTAAGTAATAAGGACTAAGAGGTTTTGAGTTCGAATCCTGATCCAATGCAACATTACCCACACTTCAAGCCCAATGACGACATTTATTAACGCTATGGATTAAATAAAACTATTAGTGGGCATGCTTAGGCAACTTCCACACTTCAAACCCAATAACCACATTCATTAAGGTTGCGTATATATAAGTCAGTTTAATTTCAACCAAAATTGATAGCATTTCCTAAGTCACTATCTATTTAAAAATATTCATACAAAGAATTACCATTTGGTACATAATGATTCATGCTATTGGTTGCTTCCACATAAAAATGGCTCTGAAAATCAAGGGAATACATTTTTTTTTTTAGCACAAGAAGCAAACCAAGAAGGATCTTACTTTTTGACTAAATACAGGAAATTTTATAAAAATAAAGTATTCGCACCATCCATGATTTTAACACTCCTTTTCCAAAACAAATCAAATGATTCCTTTATTCACCACATAAAAGAGCAAAGAGGAAAAACTAAATATTGAAATGAAAACACTATCTAGTTATTATTAGTGATGCACCAAAAAGAATGAAAAAGTAGAAGGAAAAGAAAGGCAAATGCAACCGTATAGCAACCACTCGCTAATCTCCAGCTATTGTGAATATTCTCCCCAATAGTTAGTACTTTGATGATGTTGATGTATCTGTGTGTTTTTGCATGGTATTAGTATTTTGTAGATGGAATTGAAATAATATTATTCTTTCCATGTGAAATAAAGCTAGATATTGTCACTAGAGAAACTGTTCAAGTGTTCATCAAGTATTAAAGTCCAATTAATTGTTCTTTTTTCTAGTTCAAATAGTTTATTTTTTTTAATTCAATATCAAATACACACCGACACTAAATATATTCTAATCTAAGGGAGTATATAATAGCTGCATAACACAAAACTTTCCATCACTTTCTAGAAATAGTATGGAATATCCATCCAATAATGTGTGTGCAAGCCAACGTCCATTTTGGTATGGCCTAACTCTACTCATGATAAACAATAATCAATGGAAGTTCAAGTCGATCTATGAGATTCTCAAATCTCAACTCGTATACATCTTTTCCAGTTCGATGCACGTTGGAGTTTAATTAGAGTGTAATATCTATTTATCAAAAATTTTGAAAAGAAAATAACATGGTTTGGCTAAAAAGTGGCAAAAAGATTGAAAGGGTAATAGACTAGTGTTTGTTAGTAGTAGCACCTTTCCATTTGATGTTTATATTATTGTCTAACTCAAGAGATGTTTTGGCGCACCAGTTACCATCGATGTGGCTAAACTCTTACCTCTATTTATTTAAGCACCTTTCTTACCCTCCAAAGAAAAAGATAAAACGAGCAAGGGTAGTAAATTTGAGAAATCATATTTTATGCTTCTTTATTTTTAGTCAAGTGAATTACTAGCAAGTAGTCTACATTATGAAACATATGGAAGTACCTCTATGCAAAGAGATGAGGAATTTACCCTGAAAACAAGAAGGAAGTAAATAATAAGAGGATAAGAAATTACAATTACAACTCATATTAACTTAACCATCGAAATTAAGCAAAGGTCTGGACCAAAATTTCACAAAAAAACTAATCCACGCTTTCATTTTGGCATGAAAAAGAGAAATGTATGGGGATTGTTATTGTACATAAAATTAACTCCATAAGAATTCCAAATAGTCTAAAAGAACGTGTCATTAATTGCTAAAAACAGTAAACAGAGTGGTCTACAAATCTCACACTATAACTTGATGCTGCTTTTCTTTAGAGATGGGGAATAAACATTTTCCAATGTCCCATTACTATCCCCATCAATCTTTTGTAAAGAGTGAAGATTATACTACTTCGCTACTTCATTCCCTTTATTGCAAACAAAATTTATATATCCACTTTGATTTATAACAATAATAGGCATCAAAGAAATACCCTCTATTAATCAAAAAAAAAAAAAAAAAAAAAGAAAGAAAGAAATACCCTCAACCTATCTTCATTAAACTTTTTTTTCCCCCTGTTTTTTGATTCCTTGTGATCATTAAGAAGAAAAATGTAAATATCACTATATGACCATATTTATAGAGCGCTTTCTTTTTTCTTTTTTTTTTTTTTTCTGGTTCATATAGTATACATATATATGCCTATAAATATCATACTAAATAATAAAATTGTGAAGTAAGTCCTGCCTTACTAATGATTGAACTAAAGTGATAATTTTAAGGTCCAGTTAGCAATCAAGTTTACGTTATGGTTACCCTATACAATTCAATAAACTATCACATAAGTGAAAGAAAACTTAAATAGTTATCAGTTACTCAAATTCGACTCGCACTAAATGTATTTTGGGGACCCTCTCATGTCCATCAACCCAAGTTCCGACCCTATAAGAACAGCAATTGCAAATTAAGCAAATAATGAGACATGTATATAATAAGCGTGTACAGCTAGTTTTCCATTGGAATATTGAAGCAATAGCAAGCAATAACAACAATCATTTGTCTGAAAAGTTTGAGCCTGTATATGTCTACAATGACCAATTGAAAAAGATAAGAGATACTTCTATATCTAACGTAAGGGAAACTTTTGGAAGAAACTCAAAAAGGCATAAAGAAGAAAAAAAGTGTACCTTTTAGCTAGTCATCTTGGATAAATTAAAGCTAAGGTGGTGTCATTATATAACATTGGGGTAGCAACATATCTCTTTCATCAATAACAACCAATAATATGCTTCGTTTTTTTCTACCCCCAAATTTATACATATTCATTTGAATTTGAATTAGAAATTTAATTGAGCACTGAAAAGTGCATGTATGTGACATATAATAACAATCCAGTACAAGAGCACTCTATAATAATTCTATTTTTCTAGAATCATATAGACTTTTCAAAAGTAGTAATCTATACACATCTCCAAATTTCAAGAGCCTATAAATATTGTGAGGTCAACATTATTGTGTAAAGTTGTTATTTTTTCATAATTAGGAGATAAATTTATTAGACAAATTGGCTTCAATACAACTACCATAAGTGGTATATATATCTCTAAAATGCAACAGTCAACCTCCTTCTAATTTGTAAAAAAAAAAAAAAAAACATAATTTTATCCTTTTGCCCTTTGGAGTTCGAAATGAAAACTATAGATGTTGAAAACAAGTGTCAAATACATTGCTTGCCAAACTTCAGCTATGCATGTTATACATGTACAAGGTAATTGCTAAATTGCGATTTAATTGTATTTCCTCAATTATTATTATTATTATTATTATTATTATTATTATTATTATTATTATTATTATTATTATTATTATTATTATTATTATTATTATTATTATTATTATTATTATTATGTATTTTTTTTTTTAAAAAAGCATCCCAAATTAATAGTGACTTGTAATAGTCTCAAAAATTGAATTTTAATTTGTACAAAAAAAATATTAAAATTGGATTAGAATATGAAAATCATATTGTTAGATTGAATTTGTGTCAAGACTCAAGAGTGTTTCTCAATACTCGACTTTTTAGTATGCATGGCACTAAATTTTAACAACATATAGTGATCAAAATTAATAATAGATACAACATGACATCAAAAGTTAATTATGACAATTCATTTTTTACAAAGTGGTTAATTAAAACGCTAGTTTTTTTTTTTTTTTTTTTTGGTGAATTTAAAACGCTAGTTTATATCTTGTTAGATCATACAATTATTAGAAATCAAAGATACTGTATATTGTGGTTAGAATTATTGTTCCCCAATTACGCAAAATACTGATAGAGAATTCAATTCCAATTGACCATTTTTATCCTCCTTTAAGCCATGATTATTTTGTTTCACATACACATATATAGCTAGCTAGCTCGGTGATAATTTTATTTCTTAGTAACGACATTGAAGTATGTACTCAATCAACACTAGGACAAGCCAAAGTAAGCTCATGATGCATTGCACGAATGCCCCATCACTCATTACGCTACTAATTAAGACTATAAATTAGATTGAGTAACTCTCTTATACAATCGTATAATTGTTAGACGATCTAATTTAAGGGTAACTTTTTGCAATTTATGTGTTATTTTTAGTGACTTAGGGGCTACTTTATACAACTTGATCCAATCTAAGAATAACTTTTCGCAATTCAGTAGCTACTTTTATCGACTTAGGGGCTACATTTTCACGACTTAGGATAATTTTATAAAATTACTATAAGATATAAAAAGTAGCCTTTAAGTGGCTAAAAATAGTCCATAAATTGCGAAAAGTCACCATTATATTGGGTTGTCTAATAGTTAGACGATTGTACATAAAAATTTGCGAATTAGGTAAGAAGCTGATCAAAATTAAAGAGAAATAATAAGCAAAATATCTCACCTAAATCTCAGACCATCTTCCCCACCCTCTCTTAACAAGAAGCTAATGATCCCTATGTATTTACACACCACATACATTGCACCACCAGTTATATATATTCACATTTGAGAACTTAATTGTTTAAGTATATATGCATTATTTCTAGACAATATAGGGCGCGGATAGTATTCAAATGCTCATATTATCATTTATTAAACTATAATAGTTTCATGTTGTACTCTGATAAATTTAGTCCGTCCCAAAAAATCTCTTTTTAAAAATATTAATATTATAGTTAAATTAGCGACCTATTCAAATTATTATGGTAATTAATCAAACCATTATTGTTGACCTGGCTTTTTTTGATAATATTTGCATACAATTTCACCTAAAAAGGGGATTTTTTTTTTCAAACTGAATTGAAGGAAGTTTGATTTCATTTTTATCTTAATCTCAACACACTTTTTCCTCTTTCATTTAAATTTTTATAGTCTAATATTGTAAAATACGCAACAACATATCAATACTATGAATCTAGTTACTGTCACTCTTTACTCTAGAAGTTATTACTTGATCTTTTAAAGTATAAGGATCTCCTCTTAGAAGTTGTAAGTCTATATAATGAACCAAATTTATGTAAGAGATTTAATATGTTCATTTAAACTACAACGATATAAACTGAATTATATTTATTCAAATTGGGTAAATTGAAATGAACATATCCTACTCACATATAATTAGTGAGAAAGCACCGGCCGGGAGCTAGATGACGTTGTACTGTATTACACTAGAATTTTTCAGCCAAGAAAATTTAAGATATTCCATATCCACATCTTTAGGGTTTCCTATTCTTATCCAATACTCCTCTACATTTGCATTGTATGAAAGGAAAAAAGCACAGGTCCAAGTCCCAAAGCTTGTGTTATGCAATTGTCCTCTCTCTCTCTCTCTCATTCTTGGCACACAAAAAGAGAAGCTTAATATGAGAGCTGCACTCACCCAAATTAAGATACCCAAATTAAGATACCCAAACTAAGATGTGCTCAATGCAAAAAACCCTAACCCTAGGCTACCCCCAAAGCATTCATCACACCCTGCACAATGGATCAAACATAAAACCTTATAAATAAAATTTCTCCATAACTAAGAGTCAAAGACAAGGATTTACAAAGATGAACCCAAATGGGCATGCAACAAAAGAGAAATCAAAAAGAAAAACAAAAGAATTAATGAAAAATTAACAAACCCATACCATGAAATTAATCTCCCTAAAATGATAGATGAAGGGTTGGGCTTTTCTTCCTCTTGATGTTCATCATCTTCTAAAGATTGTCTAGAAAATTAACTAAACTAGCTTAGCTAGAGCTAGTCTTATAATTAAGTTAGGATCAATATTTATCTAATTAAGAGAATAAAGATACTAAGAGAATAGTACTTACTATTTAACAAAATCCCACATCATAATCTTACTATTGTACTTACTACTACTAAAGAGTAGTATGTAGAGTTCAGATTTCTTTTTCTTCCTACTCCTCTTTAGAGGTTTCATTACGCATCTGCGATGGCACGATGTCCTGAAGGAGCCCATCATCTCTAACCTGGTGCAAGCTGGAGACAGAACACGGCACCCGTATGTGCCGCTGCTGGAGGCTCTGGATGATCGGGTTCGATTGCTGGCCACTGCCGCCACCACCACTACCACCACCGCCAGAAGTGGTTGTCATGGTAGAATTAGCACTAGTAATACTACCAGTAGATGTAAAGCTCAAGGAAGGCGCTGGGATTGGGTTGAAGAAATAGGTAGGAAATTGTTGTTGATGCTGCTGATATGGATGGTAGTGGTGGGGATGCGGGAGAAAGAGAGAGCCCGATGATGCAGCACCGCTCCCACCGAAAGCAGCACCAGAAGTAGTCTGGTGGATGGGGGCGGTGCTGCATTGATCTAGGGTCGGGACCGGGATGATCCCCATCCCAGGTCCCGTCCCCGTCCCCATCCCGATTCCAAACCCGAGCCCACCACGGCCCATCACTGGGCACGGGTGGCTGTGCTGGCCCTCATACGTGGTGACCACGATAGACGGGTCGTCCGAGGATCGCTCCACCCGCTTCTTGACCCCGCATGCTGCTGTGGTGCAACGGTAGTAACTCCTGTTTCATTTCAAACAACAAATTAAATAAAAAACGGAAGGAAAAATTTTTTTAAAAAAAAAAAGGAAATTAAATCAAAAGTAATAGAAGAATCTCGTAAAGATGATACTGTACTTGAATTTAAGTGTTAGTGATAGATTTGTAGAGAGAGAAAGAGGAAAGATGGATGGTAGGTACGGTACCTGGGGAAGGGGCTGTTCTTAACAGCTTTCTGACCGTACTTGCGCCAACGGTAGCCATCGTCAAGGTGATCAACCTCGCTCTTTGTCATGAACGCAAATCTCGGCTCCTTCTGCCTTTTCTGATTCTTCTTTTTCGGCTTCAACCTGTTCATGTTCATACAACACCATTTCACATTATTACCAACCCCCATATATATCAACATATACTACATACTTACCAGNTATATAAATCTTTAAAAATTAAAAATGAAAAAAAAAAACAAAAACAAAAAACATCTCCTTAATCATTAAGGAATACCCCATTAAAATCTTAGCAAAAAACCAAAACCCTTTGACCAGAATTATTTTTATTATTATTAATATTTATTTTCTCCCCTCATACTTATCACTTCAATTTCTCCGATGATATGTGGCAGACCCATAGCGATGGTTTGAATCCATGGCGCTCCATTTTGCAGATTAGATGCATGAGAAAAAACTGAACAAAAAAAAAAAGAAAAGAAAAAGAAAAAAAAGAACGAGACAAAAAGCATAAGAGCTTACTGTTTCTTAGACTTGTCATCATCTTCGTCTTCCTCTTCCTGGTTCCGATCCTCACCATCCTCCTCGACCGACCCCTTCCCACGCTGCTGCTGCATCAGCGGGTTCTGGTCATCAATGGCGGCCTCAGACGACGACGAAGAAATGGAGATAGAATTCGGGGTGGCGGGGGTGTTGACCACCTCCGACGACTCCCCAAGTAACACCGAGCTGCTACTCGGGGATGGATCCACTCCCTGCTGCTGCAGCGCCCCTAATGACGGGGGCGCTGTAGAACCAGGGAGTGGATTAAGCAGATCGAATATGGAATTCGGGCCGAAATCTTGGATACCCAACATATCCGCAAAGCCCATATAACCCCTATCAAATCCACCTCCCCCACCACCAACAATCTCATTTGATGGTGGTGGTACGTCGAACAGGCTGATGTTGCTACCAAGATTATGAGGGGCCGTAGCCCCCCAATTAGCGTTGTTGTTGGTTTGGAACATGATCTGGTCGGAGAAAACAGAGAAATTCGCCATTTTTTGTTGCTGTAATTTGTTGTTGTTGTTGTTCTTCTCTTCTTCCATCAATCTATGAATGACCTCTTTTGTGTTTTATAAGTGAAAGAGAGGAAGATTCTCTTTCATTTGCAATTGAGAGGGGATGAGATTTTGATAGAGAGAGAGAAAAAAGAGAGAAGAGAAGAGAGGGAGAGTGTGTGAATAGAGGGGATGACTGTTTGGTTTAAAAGTGAAGTGAAGAGAGAGAGAGAGAGAGAGAGAGAGATTGAAAGGGAAGAATGGGTGATTTTATTTTGTGGAAAACAGGTTGGCGAAGGAAACCGGCAAATGCCGGTGGTAGGATTGAAAGGGTTGGCTTGCGAGGTACGGTCTTTAGTCAATAAATTGGACGGTTTTTTCATTTTTCCTTTTTTTTTTGGGGGTAGCATTTATTGCGAATTGGACCGCCCCTCTCATTGGCTCTATTCTATTTATTCATTTTCGATTTTTTTTATTAATTAAAAAATTTGGGGCTTGTTTTCGACGTTTTCATACAAAACTGTTTGTATTTGGGACAACAAAAGAAAGAAGGAAAAGAACGCGGGGTTTAAACCGGTTTGGGTGTAAACGGGGTTCGGCGTTTACACGTGCCCCCATCCCACCTCAAAAAGCTCTCCTTCGTGTGTATTTTCCCTCCTTTCCTCACATTTTTGATTGCTCACCTTTTTCTTGCTTTTTTACTCCCCAAAATTCCTCATATTTTCCGTTTTCTTATTAATTACTTACAAAGTGTTGTTTTCGTGGTACTTCAAAGTTAATAATTTGCCATCATTTTTTATGTTATTTGACACCTAACTATTTTTTTCTCTTATATTATTGGCTATTTAAGTAGGTGTTAGACTGCTCTAACCTAAAACTGGTTCCAGAAGAATTTTTTTTTGTCGGAATGAATAATGTTACCGTTGTCTTTTAATCTCCGATATAATAGTTAGATATCCAAGCGTCATACGTGATATTAGTTACCATGATTAGCATATTTCGTTCTATAATTAATTTAGTTCACACCTGAAAAAACGCTTAGATTTTAGCAATTATTGGATGCGAATCAACTCTTTTCAGGTTTTTGTCGTTTACTACATTTTGACCGGTAATTGCCGGTAATCATTTTTAAAAAAACTCAATAAGGCGTCGTATTAATTTTCTTGAGTAGATGTTATATTAATAGCTATTTAAGTAGATGTTAGACTACTCTAACCTACAACTGCTTCCAGTAGTTTTTTTGTCTAAGTAAATAATGTTACTGTTGTCGTTTATTTTGATATAATTGTCAGGTATCTAAACGTCACACGTGAGATCAGTTACCATGATTATGAAATTCATTCCTATAATTAATTTTGATTCACATATAAAAAAAATACTTGGATTTTAACAATTATTGGTTGCGAATCTAAGCTCTTCTTGAGTTTTTTGTCGTTTACTACATTTGACCTATCATTGTCGTTAATTATTTTAAGAAAAATTTCAATAAGGTGAGGGTTTTTTTTATTTTCTTGAGAAGTTTCAATGAGGTGTCTTAAGTTTTAATAATAAAATTACAGTGACCTAATTAACATTTCAATAATATCTTAAAGGCATTATAGTTTACAAATACTTTAGTGACCGAGAATATATGATATTTAGTCGATTTTAATAAGATGTAAATAATTCTTTCAAACTCAACTTAGGTTTGCAAGTTTTTTATATACTCCCTCTGTCCTGCAATTAGCTTTCAAAAACTGGGAGGGAACAAGATTTTAGGTAAGTGTTTTTAGACAAATTTTCCCTTATAGTAGATGTATATTTTATATTGTATTTGTGACTTAATAGAGAGAATAAAATAATAGAAAGAGAGAGAGTGATTGGAGAGAAAGAAAGTATATTTTTTTTATGGTATTTTGTGAGTTAGTGGAGGGTATTGTAGGAAAGTCATGGGATTTTATGGGTTATGAAAGCTAATTTTGGGACAAAAATTATGGTATTTTTGAAAGTTAATTGCGGGATGAAGGGAGTATCACAGAAAATTCCTATTGAACAACTCTTTTATTCCCCACTTATTTCATGCATTTTGTTACTAAATCCAAACAATGAAATTTTTTTACCCTACTATTGTGATTTTTTATGTGTAAAACTTAAAAAAAAAAAATAAATATGTGTCACTTAAAATTTTAATTTCACAACGATGAAACAAGCTTGCTTCACTAGAGATCGTAAATATAATTAAGGTACTCAAAAGATATTATTTGAATATCAAAATATTTTTTGGTAATTTCATTATCTCACTGGAATTTCCTATGTTACAACAGATAATTATATATTAATTCTAATAACTAAAATATTGAGAGTTATAATTTACACCTTAATTAATGTTTGAATAAAATTCATTTTTCTTTACTTCAAAAATTTATTTATGCTGTGACCAAAAAAATAAATTATTTATGAAAAAATAAATGTTCTTATTTACAGGAAAAAATTACATGAGTAACGCTCTAGTACCTAATGATTATACCAATAATGACAAAATCAAAATTAGTTAGGCGGGAAAACATCATTATGAGTATTTAAATAGCTACTTGTAGATCGGCGACAATTAAGATAAGAATTACAAATTACGGCAATTTACAAGATAGATTCTCAGGCTGCTAGTAAACAAGATACACCAAATCTAATCGATCAGGGGTTCAAACATCTAACTGATTAGGGGTTCAAAAGTAATTTATGGAAACAGATGTTCTCATTTATAGTAGTAAAAGAAATCACATGAGTAACGCACTAGTACCTAATGATTATACTAAATATTGACAAATTCAAAGTTAGTCAGGCGGGAAAATATTATTATGAGAGCACTCAAATAGCTACTTGTAGATTGGCGACAATTGAGATAAGAATTACAAAATAGATTTTCAGGCCGCTGGTAAAGTAGCTACTCCAAATCTAACAAATCAGGGGTTCAAACATCTAAACGTTTAGGGTTCAAAAGTTATTTATGGAAAGAGATGTTCTCATTTGTAGTCAAAAATCACATGAGTAACGCTCTAGTACTTAATGATTGTATAATTGTAACATACCCGATTTTTAACACTTCTAATCTAACTTAATTTAGTCTAATAAAAAAAATCATTAATTTTTTTTTTCGATTGACAGCCAAATACACATAGATACACACACATATACATGTATAAATATACATACATACATTTACACTTTTCCTTTCTCATGTGATAAAATTTTTCCTAAGAATCCATAAACCCTTAATTAATTATCTAACCTTGCACATTTCCTAATCTAACTAGAAACCACTAACATATAATTTCCTAAGTTAATAACCTCCCTAATCTAGCAAAGAACAAAACACCCATAACCCCACCCCATGCACACGTAGAACAAGAGATAGAGGGTAGAAGTGGAAATTGTGCCTAGCTAAACCTAGCCCTAATTGTCTTTGGAATAGATAACAAGCATGGGAGGCAAGTGTTCTTATCAAGCTAAAAAGCTTGTTAACTTTACAAG
>BSSO01004624.1:0-14246 GCA_030267885.1 Mesembryanthemum crystallinum | reverse complement strand
GTGGGTATTTTGTATTGCAATTAAAAGAGGGTATCAATTTGTAGAGCAGAAAAATTACCAAAATCTGGAGGAGAAAATCTTGTAAGCGAAGTAGATATCGAACTTCTTGCCTTTGTTCATCTAGTGGGTTGTATGATTTGTCAAGAGTAGTTTAATCATTAATTGTCATGGTAAATTGCATCTTCTACTTGTATATTAGTTTATTCAATATGATTAGAAACTTTGTTTTACTTCTTCTCTTGACAGTTTTTGTTGACTAACATAGTTTTACAATACTATGAACAGGTCAAAATGCAGTGTCAGAGCTACCTTCCTGTGTATCGTTCACATTATGATCTCAATGCGGACGCTAATGGCGGGGCTAGACCCATGTATAATGGCAACGGAACCTTTCGAAATGGGCATTATAATGATTATGTGTCACCTTCACCAGTTCCACAAGAGCCCTTCACTTATGGGAAGGAGATTGTGCGTCAAACAATACTCATGCAGGAAGTTACATTTAAGGATCAGGTAATTCTGACTTCTGAGCAGTTTAAATCTGGGGTAAATGAGATTGAAGTATTTTCTTTGGGTTCCTTTCTCCATCTGAAGCTCTTTGGTTCTGAACTGCATATATTAGCTATAAAAAGTGGATAATCGAAGGGTTTGTAGCCAAATTTGGTCACCTTTGAAAGCTTCATGGTATTTGAGCTCAATGGCATATACTCCCACTTTGCGGAATTAGTAGTCAGATAACTGGTTCGAACTACACTATAAAAGTAACTATTATTTCAGGATGAAGCAAGAGCTTTTCAGTACCCTTTATGATGTGATTGTGAAGTGCATAATAGTTTAAAACTTAGTTCCTCAATATTATATTCCTTTATACAGAATTTGAGGCTTTATAATTGTATCGTGAAGCATTCCTTAGAACTCCTTCAGTGCCAAGAGGCATGCACCTTAACCATTTTTGAGTCTCAAAAGTGATCTATTTTTAGGTAATTTTGAGTTTACTACATTGTAGTTTGACTACTTCAGTCAGTGAATTTCCTTTTTGTGTTCATTGAGTTCTAGACAAGAGTGAAACACTTGAGCGTTTACTAACTGCTTAAACATGTTTTGCATCCAGATTCAGGAACTGCATCGTCTTTATAGAAGACAAAAGGAATTGATGGGTGAATTCAGAAGCAAAGAACTGCATATGAATCATTCACACTTGGAGGCTCAATGCTCAAACTCTATTTCAGAAAATTTCTCATCCAGAAGTGGTCAAAATGCTCAGCATGGCCTTCCATTATTTAATCCTCACTGTTGGCCATCTACAACGAGAATTGACGACTTTCAAGCACCTCTCAACTCTATCAATGAACGGATATTACCTCCCAGTCCTATTGTTTCACAATTTGGTGGCACTTCAAACAACTTGCACTATCCAGAATCTAAGGGCAAGAAAGTTGGAGGAAAGTTCTTGGATCTCGAGCTTCCTGCTGAGGTGTATATTGACTCTGAGGAGGAGGATTCTTTTGATGCGCAAAATTATGGTGCCCCTGTGTCAACCACTAATTTGGCTGACTTGAATGAGCTTCCAACATTGCACGTGGAAAATCACGAGTGGAAACGCGAACCTGGGGCTTCCAATTCTTGCCCGGATATCTCAGAGAGGAATCTTGACCTGTTTGGCTTGGGGAATGCCAGATCAGATGGTGCTTCTGATATCCTGAAATTTTGTACCACTCGATTTGATGAAGCAATCTCAGTCTATCCAGGTTCATCCCAGAGAAAGCCTTTGAATAATATGGAGAAAAATTCTTCTGTGATTCAAGCACTTCCTTGCTTAACCAACCAACCGTCCTCAAGTAAAGGTGCAAAAACATGCAGCAGAATTAAAAGGCTTATTGATGACAAGTTCGATGGGGGTTCAAGGCTTATGTCCTTCAATAGCAGCTGTTCTGAGTCAAAGTTGAAGGAATCAATGGTTTCCATGTCATCCATGAATTCTGACTGCTTGAAGCATGTGAAGGGATTCAATTGCATTGATTTGAACTCTACTGTTTTGGCAAATGCAGAGTTCAGACCTTCTACTGATAAAGAAGGGAAAAATGTGATGTTCTCAGAATCTGGCTTAAAACACATTTCTTTATCACCTCGTGGAAATGTTATTAGTCCGAAGCAAATTTTTGTTAGTTCTGTCCATTCTGTGGATAGTGAAACTACAAAAATGAGCAAGAAACGCAGACTAATTGACATCAACTTACCGTGTGATCTGAGCACAGAGGAAGAGCCACTCATTGAAGATGATCTGGTTGAACATGATTACAAGAATTCAGGTCAGAAAATCTTGAACTTGTGTGTGGATGATGATGGGTTACCAACAAGATCTTCATCTTTAGACAGAATTGCATTACAAATAGATCTGGAGGCGCCTCCTAGCCCAGAAGTCGAGGAGCGTCCTCCACCTAGAGGAGACTCTGAAGAGAACCAGCCAGAACATGGTGGTGACCCTCTGGAGGAACTTGTAAATATCGCAGCTCAGGCCATTGTTTCCATGTCATCGTTTGAATCTCAACCTTGTTCAGTAAGATGGGACCCGCAGAAAAGTGAAGCTGTTGCTAGTGACACTCTAGAATGGTTTGCTGGATTAGTTCCTTCGTTGTCCGATGATCTAGAAAATGATTTTGAGGCCTTGACATTGAATCTCACCGAAATGAAAGCGGAAGAACATTGGTGCCAAAATAGTCTCCAAAAAGTCGAGAGTGTCACTTGTTCAATGGTGTTGCCTGGTCAGATGAGAAAGGGTAGAGGGAGAAGATCGAAGAGGAAGGATTTCCAAAGGGAAGTTCTCCCTTCTCTTGCTTCGCTTTCAAGGTATGAGGTGACTGAGGATATTCAGATGATAGAAGGGTTAATGGAAGCTGTTGGTACTCCTTGGCATCTAAGTAGAACAAAGAGAGCTTGTAGGATGGGACGAAAACCTAGGGCTGCAAAGCAACAAACTTTCACTTTTGATGACCCCGACTTGAAAATTGGGGCCCTCGTAAGCTGGGGGAAGGGCAATAGGCGACCTAGAGGGCGTAGAAGTCCAGCTAGTCCTTCCACTGTTCTGTCGAAATGGCTCGAGCACATGATCTGAGAAGACTTCCAAGTCAGAAGCGCGTAAACTCTGATTCATTCCTTGTGTATTTATATACTCTTCATATTACGGCCTCTCTTCATAGTTTTAACTTTACACATTAGATTATATGATTTGGATAGATTTATTCAGCTCATTTATCTGTTGGCTCTATTTAATGCTGACGACCTGACTGTTCCCCGGTTACCTCTTTTGTAACTGTAACCTGAGAAAGCCAGCAAAAGAGAGGCTGTTCTGTACAATTTGAGCTGGAAAACAGTTAATTTTTTTCTTAATTGATAGAATGCTGAGCATTAGCATTTGAAGTAGTGATAAGATTATATGACTTTTTATCTTTTCTGCTGATATGATGTTCCAAATCTCTTTTTGGGATATGTGACTAAAGATGAAGTAATGGATATGCAGGAAGAATTTTCAGTTCTATGATGCAGAAGGATTGGAAATGGAAAGGAAGGAACTGATTCTGAATGTTTCTGGTCTGTTGGCTTGTTGTTTATGCATTCACTATTTTAGGCAACTTATTATATTAGTTCACATTGATCCCACATGTTGAAGCAGCTACCCATATATAATTACATATGCTCATAACCTAATTAAACAACAATAGTTGGTGTAATAAGAAAATGATGTTCAAAAAGAAAAGAATCATTTTATGTCCCCATGTGCTGGGTTTTGGGTGTTCAAAGAGTTAGACAATGTATTAAAAATGAGCCACTATCATTATCTTTTTTATCAATCTAAGTAACTAACATAGCTGAAAAGTTTTTGAAATGGGGCATGAGACTTGAACCCCCAATCTTAAAAAACGTATGGGAGCTCCACCGAACTTTTACTCTAAACCTTGTATACTCTAAAAAGGTCTATTTTTCTTGCTAGAGCATCATAATTGTTGGGATCAAACCCACAATACTTAGCCAAGCCCCAAAGAACTATACAACTTTAAGCAAAGGCAAAGCAAAGACAAACGAAATGAAAACTGCAGGGTTTCAATGTTGCACAACCATGCACCATTGCGTCGTAGCAACTTGGAGCAATCTGACCAGGTTGCATGACCGTGCGTAATTATGCGCAATCTTGTAGCCAGCGAGAAGAGCATAGCGTGTTTATTTGGAATCAAGTGATGGTCAAGCAAACAAGTTGAGTTTATGGAAAGTTATCATTAGCTAGAGTTTTAGAAAGTTGCGAAGTCTTGTGATAGTATAATATGTGAGTTGAATCAAGTTAAGCGTTTATAATCAATTTTGTTAAAATAATAGAAAACCGAGGAACCCACCTATCCACATTGATATTAGTAAAATCTATCTACTTATAACTAAAATAGAAGCCGCTGACATCAGCATTGTCCACGTGGCAGAATTTCCTTGACTTTTTTCCCGCTCAAAAAAGGGTCTCTCTAGAAATTGGGAACTGATATACAGATCTTTCTAGAAGTTAAATGGCAGACTGCTAATATCAAATATACTGAGAAGTTTAAACGTTTTAACCTATCTTCAAATAATATTCCCACAACGTTCAAAAACCTCAACTATCTCCCTTATAAAGAGTAAAATTTTCCATTTTCGCATTATATAATCGGATTGTTTCTCCAATGAAGACCCAAAATTAGTTCATAATATAACAAAACTTCTTCTAAAAAACACCGTGCATCGCATCGGGTCAAAATCTAGTACTCATTCAATAGCAATGCCAAAATATCATCTCAAATTTAAACAACGGAAATTTCATATGGTACCCCTGAACTTTGGCCTAATGCCAGTGGTGTCTACACTTTTCCAATAATGCCAATGGTACCCCTGAAGTTTGACTTTAATATTTTTCATACCCCTAAACTTAGACTTTAACGTTATCCATACCCTAATGGTTGACGGAGCTCCTTTTCCGTTAGATTTTTTTTTTAACTATTTGACTTAGTTAATGTATGGGGCACTGTAAAATGACTGATATACTCTTACTTGCCTTAAATTACACAACTATTAGGTATTTGACAAACATTACTCTTATAAATTTGAAGAAATTTTTTGGAGGTCTGACAATGGTGGCTGGATCAATTTATAAGTGAAAGGCCTGTCAAATATTTAGCCGTTGTGTAATAAAAACAAGTAAGGGTATATCAGTCATTTTATTAGTATCCCATAAATTAATTATGCCAAACAATAAAAAAAAATCTAACGGAAAGGAACTCCATCAACCATTAGGATACGAAAAACGTTAAATTCAAAGTTCAGGGGTACCACTGGTATTATTGGAAAAGTGTGGACACCACTGGCATTAGGCCAAAGTTCAGGGGTACTACAGAAAATTTCCGTTTAAACAATGTCATGAATGCGCCGCTGAGGGTTAGGACCATGAAACCGTCACTTGCAGCTAAGCAGCTCCTACTGTCAAACCCACCAAATTCTTTGAAATGCACCCACCATTTTCTCACTCCTACACATTCAAATTCAACCAAATTCTCCTCCTTTTCAACCAAAATCCTGGCAAAATCAACAACCCATCTTCTCAAATCACTCTCAAACCCTTCCCACTTGAAGCAAATCTTTGGCCAGATGATTGTTCAAAACCAACGTCTCAACCATTTCTCTCTCATGAAACTCATTGACACTAGCATCTCCTCAAATGGGTTCACTTCTTCTGCTCTTCTCTTCACTCATTTGCGCTTATTCATCAATGCCAGTATCTGTAACTCTGTTCTCAAAAGCTATACCCACTTAAAGAAGCACTGGCATTCTATATTTTTGTATGTACAAATGCATAAACATGGGTTTTCCCCTGGTTCTATGACTTTCCCGGTCGTGATCAAGTCGACGGGTCATTTACGTAGTGGGCATGTAGGGAAATCGATGCATTGTTGTGTAATTAAGATGGGTTTTGGTTTTGATTTGTTTGTGAATACCGCGCTTGTTCATATGTATAGCTTTTGCTTGTTGGTTGATGATGCCCGCAGGGTGTTTGATGAAATGTCTGAGAGAAATTCTGTTGCTTGGAACTCCTTAATCACTGTTTACGTACGCAACAAAAGGCGTATTGAGGGTATTGACTTGTTTAAGGACATGTTAAATGCTGGGGTGGAGCCGGGGGAGGTAACTATGGCTGAGGTTTTATCTGCCTGTGCTAACTTAGGACATCTCGAAGGAGGGAAATGTGTACATGACTATATTAGAAGAAATAGGGTAGCTTTGAATGTGTATGTTGGTACTGCTCTTATTGATATGTATGCAAAGTGTGGGAATCTTGAGGAGGGTTATGAAGTTTTTAGATCAATGAGTGTGAAAAATGTTTGTACATGGAATGTATTGATTTTGGCATATTCAATGAATGAACGAGCAGAGGATGCATTGGTTACCTTTCATAGGATGATTAGTGCCAATTATAAGCCGGATGATGTCACTTTTCGAGCTGTATTGTCTGCTTGTTTTCATCAAGGTCTACTCGGCGAGGGTGTATCACATTTTGAAAGCATGAAAGAGAAATTTGGGCTGGAGCCAAAAATGGAGCACTATAGCTGTATGGTTGATCTACTGGGACAAGCTGGCTTAGTTGATGAAGCTATGAAGCTAATAAAAACCATGCCCTTGAGAACTGACCCAAGCATTTGGAGGGCATTGCTTCGTGCTAGTCAAGTCCAAGGAGATTCCCACTTGGCTGAGCAAGTGATGTTGAAACTTATTGAACTAGAACCAAGAAATGGGGATAACTTTCTAGTTCTGTCAAATCTATTTGCACAACAACAGATGTGGGCCGAAGTTGTAGCTCTGAGGGACATTGTGAAGGATAGAGGTATTCAGAAGATTCCTGGTAGTAGTTCAATTGAAGTCAACAATATAATTTATGAGTTTGTGGTGTCCTACGATATTGAACCTGGACACGAGGTGGTATATGAGCTATTGGCGAACATGTACATGGAGTTAATACCAGCTGGTTGTGCTTCTGATTGTGAAATGTTGTAATATGATCATTTGGAAGAAGAAAATACATTCTTTGGTTGTGCTGTTGTAATGTTGTTCTGTCACTTTCCCAGTTATAAAGTGAGTGTAAGCTAACAATGATTCCTTATAAGATTCCTTGACAGCAAAATATGGGATGTGGATGGAACCTATGTGGCAGACCATGGATACACAGTTCAAGTACTTCTACCACCATTGAAGTTCTTCATCTAGCCAGCTTTGCAGCAAGGTCAGTGAGACTTGTATCCACTTGCATCTTTACAATATGTGGAATACTGCAAATGTCAACAAACATTTGCATCCCCCACTCCCCCCATTCACTTAGTAAAATACTTAACTTTTTGTTGAAGAATATTTTAAAAACACATATTAGCTCTTTGAGTGGAATAGGATGTAGAAGTGGTTCAGCTAGAACAAATATATTGTATTTTGAGGCAACTACTTGTACCCAGAGTTAAACAAATACTCCATATGGATAGCTTTTTATGAAATGTCACTTTTTTCTACTCAAGCCGTCTGGGAAAATTAAAGAATGTCGTTTTTAAGTGTCCCAAAGATCTTATTCTTCAGTCTTCACTTTCCAATGATATCTTTCCAGAACTTACTGTTAAATTAACACCATTTAGAATGCTGGTTGCTGAGATTAGTTACAATCTGTTTACAGAAAGGGTGGATCCTTTTGTGGCGGTAGCATTATTGAGGACCACCGTGCTGCTGTGACTTGGAAACCATCTGCTGGTTCCTAACAAATTGGAATATACGGTTATTCTGTTACAACTTTAAGATCATTCATCAAAAGGGAAGACTCAGAGGTACAATTCTGTCTAGGCATTACCTACCCTACCATGGCTTGATTTTGTCATCTTTTATAGCTTGTTTGGCTTAGCTTCTTGAAAGCTCGAGCTTCCCCCCTTATTTTCCCTAACAATCTATCGCCTCCACCTCTCTATTCTCAGTTTTCTAGAAGCTAAAAACATCTTCTAGGGACCAAGAAGCACGACCTTCAAATTGGAGCTTGTGTTTAAGGTCCCCGTGAGAGATATTTTCAACTTCTTAAAGGCTGAATTTGGGGAGGTGGATGGGCAGATTGTGAGGAAAAATGGGGTGGTGACTCAAATTTTCAAGAAGCTAGGCCAAACACACGCTTAGTTGTTTTTCCTCCAAAGACAATCTCTCAGAAACTGCACCCTCGAGCAGTACTTGTGGCTCCCACAACCAAAAAAAGGAAAAAGGTGGGGGGTGGGGGGTATTATCTCATATTCTATTTTGTTTCATGCTAGAAAGGGATGGTATATTGATCAATGTGAGTATTTGCTAATAGATTCAACATTGATCTGCTGATAGCTGGCAGGGACTGACTCCTGTTATTCTTCAAATGCTTGTGCACCAAGTTGAGTGAAATGTGGGCTTTGATGAGCCTCCTGAAGCAATTCAAAGTCGTCATACACATCGCGGTACGTCTCCAAGTTGACATCTGCATTTACGAGAGCCGATATACAGAGGTCCTTCTTCCATTTTTCCAGGTGCGGAAATCCCACATTATCTCCGTATCTGTCACAGTACTGCCATTGAAAAGTATGCAGCATAAGCAAATATCTTCTTTTGGCTAACATTATCAGAAACACAGATCTGAGGGAAACTCTAGTGTCCTGCTTCTGTGACTATAGAGTATAGACGTACAAAAGCTTACACATCTTTACACCAATATAAAAGATGAAAATTGGATTCTGTTTCTTGGGCTTATTAGCAAAAGCAAAATGTGAACAAATCTACTTCAGGCTTTTTAGATCGTGAAACTTAGTGTTTTCTGTAGGAGATTATAACATCCAAATGATGAGTTAGTGAATACTATTGTTAATTTCTCAGTTTTTCATATTGAATATGTTATTGAAAAATGATTTAAGATTAAAAAAGAGAAGTTAAGGCTGTAAAACAAAGCAGTTAAATACCTCAAAATCTGCAATATCATGAGTGTTGTGCTTTGGGATGCCAGCAGCATCCCTTAACTGATAAAACTCTTGGATGGACTGCATCATTTCTTCCCAGGGTGGCAATGTTCTTTTCCCTGACAACACCTGAGCTATCCATTTCGCTTGCGACTCAAAGAAAGGGAAACCTATGATCTGTGCATTTTCATAAATCAAATCCATCATTATTTTGGGACCATTTTGAACCTTAGATTTGGCATCTCTTTGTAATTCTTATTTTGGGTTTTTTTTTTTGAAAGTTTGAAATTCAAATTCATCTATACGATTCTTGTGATTCCAAAAGGAGATGATTTGAGTTTATTTGGCGTACCTTCCTAGGGATTCCCACAAACGAAAGAGAAGGAGCGAGGGATGGAGGGAATGTGTGCTCATACAACGGTCCTACTCTATCATCATCAACAGCAACTATTCCTTTCGTGTCAAGGAACGGGAACGTATACGAGTACCTACAGCATGCAGCATTTGTTATGATCAATTGAATCATCATGTTTCTGGTAAGTATATTTTTTGGTAACATGGTAGAGATTGTACAAAATATATAATGTTTGGAAGTATCTCTTTTATGTACATATCTTTATATGGACGTATTAGCAAAAAAAGAACTTGCAATAAACCTTTGTCCCCTGTGACATGCAAGTTAAGCCAAGATAGGCATGATTTGTTGTAGGGGGGGACCTATTTAACTTTGGCCCTTTTGGCAATGTATTGTTGTGCTACTTGGAATAACTTGCTATGTAAGATGGTTTCATAGGGTGGGTGCCAACTTATGTCTTGCCATTTAAAGTGATATTTGTCAAGTTTCTTTCATTATTGTGCATGGCCATTGATTAGGTATATATAGTTGCTACTTTGTGCATATAACTACTTTTTATTAATAATCATACAACAAGAAACCGCGGTTGCATGCTATTACATGCATGTAAGTCTTCGATTTCATCTTACTCATTCTACATTCAGTTCAGTTTAATTCCGTTCAATTCAGCTGCATGATTGGACATTTAGGTCTTGTTAAATTCAAAGGAATGACAATGAATTGATCTGAAATATTGAACATAATGAATATTAATATGATAAGAAAAAACAGTTGCAGTTGCAGAACTCAACTGAGTAGAGTCGCATGTGTCGAAATAAACTAGATTGATATAGACTGATAATGAGTAATTGATTTTTCTCTTTCTTTTATTTTTTTAAAAAAAAAAAAAAACTCTAAAAGGTTGCTTTTGATGCACAATGACCCAATTATTGTACCATAGTTAAGTTAAGTAGTATTAAAAGATGTTGCTTAAATGGAAGTGTATGTGGGAAGTTTTGGTGAGCAGTTACCCACCCGGTGCAGTATATGATGGTGTCGGCAGTGACCCAAGTGCCATCCATAAACACAACCTGCCCATCTTCTTTCAGCCACTCAATCTGCATTGTTTTTTTGCCAATAAAGTTTCACAATTAGCACTTCAATTCAAAGCTAAGATTTCATCCAATCAATCACTCAATTACCTTTTCTCACAAATATGAGGGTCAATGCACTACTTTTTTTTTTCTTTTATAATTAAAGTAAGAATGACCTAATCTAATCTATATATTTTAGATTAGGGTGAACCGAGTGATCAACGATCACCCAATCTTCTTCACTCTTTCTGAACCAGTTGGGTCCCAAGAGGCCGGCTGCTATTATTTTCATATAAGGAATAATGCAGCCACGTAAAATTGAACATTAGTGGTGTGTGATACAAAACATAAAGATAACTATTAAAGCAAGCTTTGTTTGTACAATAGAAAAAGGTATTACATGATTCACAACCTATCTTTTCATTCGTGAACCCTGTTCTACCTAATATTGTAATATAACTTGTAAAACGCTTCAATATTGACAACTATGATGTTTTATATCTTATAATAGTCAAAGATCACGAAATGAAGTGACATGAAAAATAAAAAGTTAGCAAGTATTTGTCACCTTTTTTTTTTTTTTTTTAATGGATAAAGAAGTTACATATAGTCAAGATGGAGGTTTTCTTTTCTAACCTGGGGACGAAGATGCAGATTTTGATGCTTTGCAATGACTTTGGCTAAACCCTGAGAAACATCTAGGGATTTGGCACTAAGATAGATCTCCTTTGCCACTCCAACCAATTCTATTGATATATCTTGTCCACTCATTGAATTTCCTACAATCACCACAACCTGCAAAATAAATAACAACTAATTTTGTAAATGGTTTATGATTTTAGGTGTATCTTGTCTCGCTCATAAGTGATTATCAGACACAATTCAAAACTAAATACTATTATTTAGTAGTTAATTTAATATCTACTAAAAGTCACTCCTTATGATGATGTTAACGGGTCTCTCTTTAAATTATGTGGCAGCGTTGAGTACAAACTTTTGTGTTTTATAATTAGATATATTAGAAGAGGCACAAGATAAATACTCTTTTAACACCTTAAATCTTTGGAAAAAGGAGAGTTGGATTTTTTGGGATGAAAAGTTACCCAAAAATAATTAAAAAGTCGTTGCATAATAAAATTGAGAAAACATGCATGTATCTTTTATATATTCGTTGGATAGACCATCACATTATCCTATAACGGTGCAATTATATATGTGTGTGTGTATGTGTATATGTGTATGCTCAACATAATTTATAAAATCATAACCTAACATCACATGCATTTGATGTTCATGGGTTGCACAATTTTTGCTAATAAAGATTTGTGAATGAACTTTAGGTATTTACCTCATTACGAAACGGGTCCGAAACACGATATATATGACTATGCATTTGTCTCCTCTTCCAAGAATCCATTCCTTGAAACATGCATAGGAAAAATTACAAGTATTATCAATAAATTGAAAGTAAGCTAAACACTCTAAAATAGAACAAACGGTAAGTGATTGTCAAATTCGAGTAAGAATTAAATTGCTACAAAAAGTGTACATTTATTTCATGAACTGAGTATCTCCATTAACTTTTTGAAAAAAATACTTGAAGATGGTTGGTTGTTATTTTTCTTTTTTTTATTTGGTGAGGTAATTTTCAAAAATTACATTAGGCAAGTATGCTAGCATGAGGTACGCGACTGGTCGTGTTCAGGCCACCCCTGGGGAAGAGGCGGCATAGCACGACACGACACGAGGCCTACTAACTGTGTCATGTCTTCTAATTTTTCAGATACGAGACGACACTAGACGACATGAGACCTATTGACTAAGTTGTATATCTCGAAACTGCAGACACGTTGACACGACATGACCCGCGTCCATCCCTATACTATTTAAATTTTTAAATATAAAAGAACCATTTTGATGCCTAAAAGGGTAACTTTTTTTATTTGTACTTTTAGTTCCAACTCTTACCTGCATTAGAGTCTAAGAAACATAATACTAGTAGGCAACTTTGGAAAGGAAGTTAAGCTAAAGGGTAAAGAGAAAAAAAAAAAACATGATGACACATGCATAATACCTTTAATAGTAGGCAACCTAGGCTGAGAGTAGTGGCCGGAGGCAACAACCACCGCATCAAACACCTCTTCCACCACCACCTCTGCCGTCTTAACCACCCTACTCTTGACAATCCACCTCCTCACCACCTCCCCAAAACCGCCGGCCGCCACCATGCCAACATACTCAACCATAGTATTAAACCTAATCATCTCCCTTAACCCGAAAAACTCACAAAAATCCTTAAGGTACATATAGACTTCCCTATGGCTAGGAAATCTCCTCATGTCCCTCCCTTTGCCCTTCTTCTCCACAAATGGAAAATCAGTGTACCCCATAATCTCTCTAGGGGATGCCAATCTTAAGGAATCATAAACACTACTATGAACTTTGAGGAATTTGTTTGCCCTTCCTAAGGGATCCTCTCCCTCTACTTTAGGGTCATATAGCCATTGCCCTCCAATGTCATGTTTTTGCTCCATTACCACCACTTTGTGCCCTTCTTTCCTTAGCTCCCGCGCCGCCACGAGCCCTGAGGGACCCGCCCCGATCACACACACCCTCTTGGATTGGTTCCCACTATCTAGAGCCATGGTAGCTTGATTTATGCTCATGATCTTAGCTTCTTTTTGTTTGGGTTTTGGGGGAATGGTGTGTTTTGAGGAGAGGAGAAATGTGTATATATAGTTGAATAGGCAAAGAGAATTCTTTGGTGGTGTTGAATTATTAAAGTTATAAGTAAGATTGATGATTTGGTGGTACAAAATAGGGAACAAAGGTGACCATGCCATAACAAATCATGAAAGACAAGGTCATAGCCAGTAGGCAATACATACAGAAAGAAGACAATAATAATAAACAATAGGGTCCCTTTGGGCTTTTATGTCACGTGTTATATTTTTATTTTATTTTACATCCTTTGTGTTTTTTTTTTCCTCAAAATATTACTCCCTCCGTTCTCAAAACAAAGTTACGGAGGGAGTATCTACTAAGGATTAAGACAACGATCATTTGGAAGATTGTACCATTCACCCGAATATCTGACATCGTCTAATCATGCTCAAATGAACAATATCGAGCAATCAAATGAACAAAAGTAAAATTGGTCATATTATGTTAGCAATTGTATATATTTTAGTAATAAAATTTATTTATTTCTTAAATGTACGACGCACTTATCTCTCAGTAAAATGTTAACACTTATTTTTATATATGTATATTAGTTTAAAGAGGGGATCTCAAACTGTGTAAGTCATGAGAATTAAACCCGCATTTTACACATGGAAATTGAAGTGGTACCACTCCACTTCGACAATAATAACTTATAAATATAATGATAAGTGATCGATCCTTAATTTTCCTTTGTGGGTAATTCTTCCATGGCCACCGCTAAATGGTGGCCGTGGAAACATTATTGGTTTGGTCGGAACCAAACTGCTTATGGTTGCAACTAAAGTCAAAAAAAATTATTATCATCACTTTGGTTGGACCCAAAGTGTTTTTGGTTTTAACCAAACTTATAATCGATAAGATAAAATGAACGCATAAGATTAGTTCACTTAAATCTAACGGTATATATTAAAAGTTTCAGTGGCCACCGCTTGTAAAATTTTCCTTTGTTGAGAATTAGAGGTGGCAATCGGGTGAGTCGGGTCGGTTTTGGGTCGGGTCATTTCGGTTTCGGGTCATTATCGGTTCGGGTTAACTCGGGTCACAATATTATACGGTTCGGGTTGGGTCGAGTCGGGTTGAATCGGGTTCTCG
>BSSO01004623.1:0-14246 GCA_030267885.1 Mesembryanthemum crystallinum | reverse complement strand
TATATTTTGGGAACCCATGCTTTAATCGAAGTGGTATCCGTATGTGAACTTTAGATAGGTGACCATCTTAGAATGAGCACTCATGAATGAGTGATCCTCGAATGAGTTTGGTAAATGAGTTGGAGGGATATTGCTTGAGTTTGAGTTGTACATTCTTATTGTAGAGAGAACTTCTTAAATGACCTATATGGGTTGTTATTTCGAAACATGAATTACAGAACATTGTTTGTAGTGGTTTGTCTAGTAACCGAGGCATGGGTTAGTTGATTCCTTGCCATATTTGTTTGGATCGTTATTCACCCTGAATGGGTGACTCTCTCTCTCTTTTAATGAGATTCAAACAACTAATCTCTTGAAAAGAGACAATGTGTACGAGTTAATATGTACGTCATTTGGTTGAGGCTCGTAAGTAGCCGATTACTTATTTCTTAGCGTGTGGACGAGTAATAATGTATGTGATTACTCTCTGAAATGTGTTGTCCCTCAGTGGACCTTATGCTTCTTCCTTAGTGGACTGTAAGCAAGCCTGGATTGGTTATTGATTGAGTCGGTTACGGCATTGGAAAGCCGAGTTATAAAAGTATTTGGTTTCCTTGGTTCGCAGTGCCACATAGTCAAGAATAGGGTTCATCGAATGAGCTCAATGAATGTATAAAATGTTGAGTCTCAAGTTTGTTCACCTTGAAATTGTTCGAGAGTTTAGAGAGTCTTTAGCAGAGTATTTATCCTTATATGTGCATGAAGATCGAAAGATCTTAGTTGTGTTATAATATTATATCTCTCACAATCTCCTACTTCACCCATATTGCTTGATTATCATTATAACTATTTTGTTACACGTAAAAGTGTTGGTTACCAGCTTTCGCTGACGTTGTTGCAGATGGTATCCGAGCGAGGTTTGGTTTTGGGTTTGACGCATGTATCTTCATATACCAGCGTCACTGTCTTGAGTTAGGATAAACTGAATTAACCAAGAGTTAGGTTATAAAACAAGATTCAAATGGAATAAGCCGTTGAGAGAGATTCTTGTTTGTCAATGCTATTTCTTCTCATTATGTGGTTTTTGTGTCATGTTCATTTTAGGGAGATTTAGACCCTATTACATGCAACTTCAGAGGGATACCTCTTGATAGGTTAATAGTACAATGTTTAAAAGCTAATTTAGTGAGAATCTCCATAGTAGAGATATCAACTGACTCACCTAATTACTCATCCTACTACAAATCCATTGCTGATTTTGTGGCTTGTTCTTTTGCGGCAGCAGGCTGAGAACTCTCATCCTAGTTCAGCTTTAATGTTTTTGAGAATGTGTCTAGGTATGGAACTAGTGTGATTCCAAATAGACTCATTTCTCACTTTCCAAATGATGTAGATAAAAGCCACCATTGCTGCTGCTATGACCTTCGTCAGTAATTGGTTCCCTTTATATCTTCTCTATAGCCAGTCAAAGAACATCATGCTTCTAGTCTTGCATCTGATCTGAAACCATTTACACATTAAGAGCTAAAATGGCAGTGAAAGAATAGGTGCTTTGTAGTTTATGCTGCTGGTTCACATAATAGGCATTGATCTGTTTGAGCTATTCTAATTTCCTTCAATCTGCTCCCTGTTTGTAGCTTGTTAGTGCTGCAAGCCAACTAATGAATGAGTGTTTGGGTTCGTTTTGTCTATTCCAAACCCACCATGCCCATCTCACCTTAGGTTGATGAGGTATAATCCATTTAATTATAGCCACGTGCTGTAGTATATTTGCCAGTGGGATGTCCTACCCATGTATTGTTGTTGTAGCTTTGCTTGATGTTATTTCTACATTCCCAAATTTTTGTCCATGACCAACTAGAATGTTGAGGTGTACAATCAATTCTCAACCAATTAGAAGCGCTAAAACAATCATCGCCCGGGCGTGGAGCAGATCGCACCTAGGCAGAGGCTCACCGCCCCGGCGAGCAGCTTGACCGCCCGGGCGATCAGCCTTTGCTTCAGGCGATCAACTTGCCTGGCTGGGCGCAGCCTGTCAGGGAGGTTTCCGTGTCCTTTTCTTGTCGTTTTATGACATTTCCTTCCTTTCCAACTTCCTACCACTACATAAACCCCCTTCCACTTTCATTCCTAGGGGGATTAAGGGGGAACAAACAAGAATAATTAGAGAGAAACCCCACAAAATCATAAGAGAGCAAAAGCAATGTTAGTTGGCCAAATGGAGAGAAAGTGAGCCAAACCCATCTCCACCTTCATCCTCCTTCAACCTTATTCAACCAAACCCATCTTCATTTTCATCCACCTTCAACCACCTTCAACCATCTTCAACCACATTCATCCAAACACACATCCAAGCACCACAAAATCAAACACACATCTAAGCACCACAAAATCAGACACAAACCCAGGCACCAAAAATCAAGCACACAATCTTAAACACTTATCATGATCCTCCAAGGATCAAGATCTTGCCAAGATCGTACTCAAGCCAAAGGTCTTCTAATCCAGCGAGCTTTCCCGAGAGCGATCTACCATTGGTCCATTTCTTTAATCTCTCTCTTAATTTCCTTTTCTATTTTGACATGATCATGATTAGTTCTTAAACAATATCAATCATGTGGTTTGTTGCCTTAAATTCCTTGTCTTGATATTTAAATAAATTGAGCATGAAACGAATTTCATGATCACTTGGCTAAACACCACCTAATAAAGCATGCTCACTAAATTTATCGCTTTCCAAGCATGAAACTTGTCTAATTATGTTCTAGATGGGACCGATGCACCCTATTGATTCCATCCATGTGCATGTGCTTTAGATGAAGTTGGTTCATCCAATTAATCTCACCCTAAGCACCTAAAGTGATCACCTTTTATTTCTTGGTGGATAATGTTTGCATAACTGACATAGCGAATGTAGAAGGGCTTAATCTATCGCATGAACATCATGTGATTACTATGACAAGCTTTTGATCTATTTGAGTAACAGCCATTGTCACCAACGAGCTAGTTGGCCTCCAACTAGTTCTACACCCCCGAACTCAATCTCTCCCATTGAGCATGAAAAGTTATTCCCCATCCGGAAATGGGGTGCAAATCGACTTATTCATGATATTGCTCTAGATATTTGTGTTCAAAAAGCCTTTTACAAAACGGTTCCATGTTTTCCAAAATATGGTGGCGTCGTCTCTACTTTTGTATACTCTTAAATATAGTCCCCTCGACAAGTAATCAAATTGAAACATGACAAACAAGGCCATCGCAACGTAAAATCTAAAATCAACCAAAACACCAATGAAAATGCGATCCGCTTGCGGTCTTTTCACATCTTTGTGGGGAGAGGTCCGTGGTCCTATAGCTAGCGATCAGGTTGAACGCCTAGGCGCAGATCTGTGCGCCCAGACGGTGAGCCAAAACGCTCAGGCGGTCAGCTCTGCGCCTGTGGGGCATGGAAAAAAAGCCCTTTATGTTTGTGAGACATCAGGGAATTTTTCATGTTTAGGGTTGTACCTTATATGCGACTTAATTAAGAGCCACGTTCCCACAAGGTAATTTTGAAAATATTTGAAGTCGCCACCTTATTATAACCCAAATAAGGACGGGGTTTTCGTAACAATTTTTGAACACATTCAGTCTAACGAAAAAAACCATTTAGAAAACAAATAGTGACTCCACTGTTTAAACGGCAAGAAAATGGTCTTTAAACCAAGAGGTTTGAGTTCAGGGTCTAGATTAGAAGGTGCGAATGTTTGTTACTCATCTCCTCCTCCGTTCTAAAGACGGGCTCCTACTGATACGTCATGTTTCCATATAATTAAAATTGAATGTTAATCATGTATGATATAGAAATTGAAGACAAGTAGATATCCATATGGACAGATAGCATGTGAGTACAGATACAGACAAATTATCTTTGGTTGATTAGCCGAGTTGTGTATTAGTGAATAAATATGCAAGATAAAAGCGATAAATATGTAACAATTCACAAATTAGCCTTAGAAATTCAATTCTTACATAATGGGCTCGAAAGAATTACATAGAATAAACAGAAAGAGATAATTATTACAACACATTAAAAAACTAAATCGAAAGACAAAGCGATAAAGTTGTTCCTTCCGGGGGAAGTGATCATCTGCTTGATCGTTGTCTAGATGATGCCGGAGTAGAGCCGTAATCGTCCTGGCAGTAGAAAAGTTGGCTGATCGGGGTAGAACCATAATCATCCAGACGCTTGTTTAATTGAGACAAACTGATTGGAAAGTCAATTGGTTGGAAATAAGTTGTTTAGGAAGGTAGATTAGTGAGTGATTACAACAAAAGGTTGATTTAGTCGATGGAAGTCGTATGAAGAGGATTAAAAGTTGATATAACCAATTTAGGTTATTGTAGGTTGGTTGATTTTATTAAAAGATTGAAACAAATTGATTATTTGAGTGAATAAAGGTTTATTGAGCCATCATTTGATTAACCGATAATTATTGAGTTAGAGGAGAAAAAAAAAGGACTCAAGTGGGTGTTAAAAAAGTTGTATTTTTTCAAAGAGATAATTACCATTGCAAGTTAGGTTGAATTAGATTGATTAGGTAATTATAGAAGTGGTGGGAAATGGTTTACTTAGTACAAGAAGTGAACAATTTGGGTTGTTTCTAGTTCTCACTTCGAGAGACTATATCTCTCAAAATACAGAGAGTTTGGAGGCATGGTTAGTATTGTTGGAAAATTAGGAAGTTTACTACAAGTTTTATTCAAGACAAAGTTTGAGAAGATATCTTTGAGTTTGATAGAATTGGGATTGAAACAAAGTGTTCATTCTTGATAGTTTTGACCATGTAGTGTTCTTTAAATTATTCCCGTTGACAAAAAAAAAAAAAAAAATAAAATAAAATTGTGAACGCCATTAAAGGGTTATTACGTAAACATACTGGGGATATTATTTTGGAAATTGTATAATTAAAAAGGCTGGTTAATGGGTAACTCATTGATAAAAGCTAGACCAATGCTGATCAAAGAGATATATTCAAGGCAGTGTAGTACCGTTAACATTGACAGGGCATATCTCCTAAGATACAAAGCGTTTAGGGCTATGGTAGACACCTGCGTACAGATTTGTAACTGGTGAACTCGTATGCAGGTTGCCTAAAAAAGGGATAGAGCACAGAGTTGCAATTTTGAAACAGTTTTGCGCAATGACTGCTAACTAACCCATTTCTCTTAATTGAAGATGAATTTCAAAAAACTGCTTTAGGGTAATTAAGTGGACATTTAGGGGAGTTTTTAGTAGAAAGTTTGTAATTAATGGAGTTCGTTAAAGGGGGTAAATAATTTATTCAAAACTGTATTAGTTCTGAAACGACATGTGCAGGACAGTTAATGTGACTAATCTTTGGTGAGGCATATCTCTCAACTATAAAGGATATGAGGGTGTTCTTGGTGTCTATGAAAAGATTAGAATGTGTAATAGGATATTTATTTACATTGTCTGCGATGAATTTGTCTGTAGGTTGGCTAAAAAAGCGGATAGAATACATGGTTGCGATTCTGAAACTGTTTTGCGCAAGAAGTGCTAATTAACACATTTCTCTTAATTAAAGATGAATTCGGGAAAACTGTTATAAGCAGTTCAAGTAGACATATACAGGAGTTTACACTATAAATTTTGTAATTAATAAAGTTAGTTAAAGGGGGTAAATAATTTATTCAAAATTGTATTAGTTCTGAAACAGCATGTGCAGGACAATTATTATAACTAATCTTTGGTGAGAAATATCTCTCCAACTATAAAGGCTATGAGGGTGTTCTTGGTGTCTATAGAAAGATCAAAATGTGTACTAGAATATTAATTCAAGACAAATATGGGGAGAGTAAAGCCAGAAGGGTTCAGACGTCTTTATGCCGGGCATGGTTGCTGCAGGGCTGTCTTAAAGAGTGTCGTTAGAGGCATGTTGACATTCTACTGCCTTAAATGGCACTTTCAGACGCTTATACAAAAACACAACTAAGGGGACAATGTCATTATACTTTGTTGAACAAATACTAGCCAGTTAAAGACAAGAACAAGATGGAAATTGGAGCAAACCCAGTTAAGAGTGTGAAGCAGCATTTTACAAAGAAAACAATTTTGACAATTCAATTTTTTAGAGGATCTTTAGGATGATAGGAGGCTCATAACAAGGAGTGTAGCGTGCCATTGGAAATTCGACAGACTTTTCGATGTCGCTAGAACCAATCCAATCCGGTCAAAAAGGAAGCTGTAGCACCATCGCGAAGTAGACAGACTTCAAACTAACAAAACTGAGCTGTGAATTGAGTTGCCTTTCTGATTTAATACACAGTCATACAACATGAATGAATTCAATTTTAGTTCAGTTGCATGCCAAAATGTTGTTCACACACACTTAAACACGCAAAGCTCAACCTTACCGGAATTGGGTAAAATTATAAAAAGAAGTAGAAAATCTAGTATCCCCCAAAGAGAGGGATAGTAACCTATGAGAATCACTTGGGTCGACTCCGATAAACCGAGGTAAACCGGTGCCAAGGCGATCCTTCCTAGACAAGGGTACGAATTCGGATGAAAAGGACGATACCTATATGAAACGAAAGGAGAAGTTAGTATGTAAAATAGTTGGAGGTAAACTCAAAAAGGAGTAGAAACTTACCCAATCCTCCTTACTGTATGTCTTCCTTTGCTTTTGTGATCCAAACACCCTTAGGACGCCAATGTAGTAAAGACACATATTTACTTTCTTACTGTTTAATTATCTCTCTCAATGAGTTTTAAGGCCAGATATCACTTCCCTTCTCCTCCATCTTTTTATAGTTACCTCTTCTATTTATACCCTATTAGAAGAGGCAGTAGGCGACGCAGTAGAAATTTAAGCCACCCACACAAATTCAATAAAAAGAGCCTCTTGCTCTTCCCCGCAACTTAGTCACTAAGAGCTCACAGAGTAATCATGATGAGAAAACAGAGTAACTGAGGATATGGTTTTGACAGCAATTCAAAGAGGTAAGTCGATTGGGTTATGGGGCTGTTGGAACTTAATAAACGGTGCAGGCTTACTGATTGGACTGAGATGATGAGGGGCCATGAGCTGTAGGGGCTAGAGAGAGGGTAAGTTTGTAGAGGCGTGATAACAGGGGATTAGATGTGGTGACGAAGCAGTTTTGGCGATGGGGTGGGTAAATCCCTTTAAACCGTTCAATTTGTATGTTGGTGGGAGTGAGTAAATATCTTTTGACCTTTTCTTCTTTTTTTTTTTTAATGTTTTGCCATGTAGTTCATTGGGTGTTTGACATAACAAAATGGCTCCTCTTTGCCAACATTTGCTATGTTAGCTGTAGTTTCATTATCTTTCATTGTTATAATCATTTTCTATTAATTTAGCTTTGTATGGGATTTATCATTTTCTATATGCAATGGGACACATTACATATATAAATTAGATAACATATCTGGGATCTGAACATGTATAAATGTACAAGTTCCTAAAAAAAACCGATGTTTATATTTCAACTGATTGAGCCTATTAGTCAACGATAGGTTGAGTTTCGAAAATAAATATAACGTTGTTCACATAAATATGGGCCAAATAATTTTTAAAAGGGTAGGGAAAAATTTGATATCTACAGCACCTAGGCGCAGAGTCTCTAGTCCAAGCGAACAACTTATGGCGGCTGCCTGAGCTCCTCTGCAGGACACGACAGCTCTCAACATTTCAGATATGCTCTCTAACTGCCACCTTGCCTAAACTAGGGAATATTATCTTGAAGCACATGATTAAAATTCATATTTTCTTCATCTTCGTGTAAAAATTTGATTAATTAGTTGACACCCATTTTTAGCTCATTATTTGTTTCTACACCAAATTTTTCTTGGGCCCTTATTTCTTCGTTTCTTCAATCTCCAAAATTCATTATACGACGTCTCAGTCTGTACAAAATCACACTTTAAATAAATACAATCAAAACTTCTCACGCCACCCCTTTAATTTTTTATTCCAGTTTTTTCGGGGGGAAGTCAGTACCCCTTCCCGTTTCGCTCAAACCGCGCCTAGTTACTAACATCTTGCGTGCTTGACATGAATTTTTTTGCTTTTGCTGTGCATATTGACAAATGATGCTAATAAAATAAATTGTACTAACATATCAACATACGATTAAACGCCAAAAATCCAAAATGCAAGTATTTATGTTAACTAACCCACGTAGGGGTATGACCGTCAAAGTGCAATAAAAGCATGACAACAAGAATCCCTCAGCGTTAACCCGAACCAGACCCAATCGGTACCCCAGGCAGACTCAGATGCATCTCGAGAGGACTGGACCTCATCGATTGTCCTCAGCTGGCTACTCGGCTCCCCAATCCGTATACCACCACCCGGGCGCCCCGTTCGAGGGTCCTCCTACAGGAACTCGACCAGGACACCCAGTAGTGGTTCTTAACCACCGGATCAACTCCTAGCACCGCTTCCACAAGCCCGATGCTGAAGGAAATATCCCCCCAGCCCTGAAAAGATCGGCAAGTCACCAAAGACCGGCGGCAAGCCTCCACTCGGCATACCACTGAACCCACTCCGGAAGTATCTAGAAGTTCCTCCGAACTGAAGGCTGCTCATCCCCCTAAAGAAGCTGCCCAACGGCACCCCTCCTGTACCAGGGGCAGTATCAGAAGGCCCTACCTCGTCTCCCCCCTGCACTCCGCTGAAAGGGCCAACAGGGACCATGCTAGCAAAGCCGCCGACACTCCCCATACCGAAGCCACCCGAACCAGGAAACGGAGGCTTAGAACACTAGTAGAGAAAGGGTCATACGCGGCGGTTGTTAAGTACTATACAAGGCGGTTTATTGGCGCCGTGTATGCTGGGGTCGTGCATGGTATGTGAAGAATGCATGGCGGTTGGGAACCGCCTTGTATAATCAACCATACACGACGGTTGTTTGCTTGCTGAACCGCCGTGTATGGTTGATTATACAGGGCGGTTATTAGTCTAAAACTGCCTTGTATGATCAACCATACACGGCGGTCCCCAAGCACAACCGCCTTGTATAGTTTTTTTATTTATTTAATAATCTGAACAGAGCACTACATGTAGCCTATATGGGAATTGAACCCATGTCCTTTGTGCAATAGCACAATTGCTCTACCAACTGAGCTAATAGGCTTGAAAAATGATGGGACTACCAAAATAAACGGCAATGACTTCAACATAACTGGTGCTTACTAGCTATGATACTATTCAAAATGCTATACAATAGCTCAAACTACACAAATGTATATAACCTAACTTATAATTTCACATCATAGAAAATCCAAGCATAGAAATCTAGTCCCGAACCCTCCAAATTGAACCAACTGCCTCCAAACACCCTCACACACATATGGCATACCAAAATTGAGTATTGTTGACACCAAAAGCGTATCATCTTACCTTCTTGACACCACAAATCTTCTTGGCTCTGTTCTTCCTTTCCTTCATTTGTTTCCTTGACCAGACTTCTCACAAAAATCAACCAATACGTCACTGGAAGGAAAAGATGCTATCATATTCAAACACAATGACACCATAACCTTAGGGGAAAAAAAAAATCATTCAACAAAATTAAAAAAAAAGGTTTCCCAGCTAAGTCATGACCCAGATCTGATGTAACATTGTAGAATAAGAATCAAAACAAGTAGAATATAGCACACAAGGGGCCAAGATAGAAATACAATTGACATACGATAATGATTAATGCAAAACAGTCCAAGAACAAATTTGAAACAGCAGACTGAAGAAATCAACTTAGTAAAATATCAGAACCTAAATGTATAACATAATCTCCATCTTATTCTGATGGAGGCTCTTTGTCTTCAAGATTCAATACCTTAGTTGCAGGTTGCTTCTTAGTGCCTTACCATTTCTAGTTAGCTTAGTGAGCTTGAAAATTTTAACACAGAGCTAATGAAGTAAAAGTTTCGCTCTATGATCTTACAAAAATCAAATTCAAAATTATAGAGCCAAAAAAATGGTCAAGGATACACACTGAATGCTGAAAAGATGTCTACTAGGCCAAAAACAATGAAACAGAGGGAGTGAGTAGTAATAGTTTACCTTAAGGGTATCTATTTATGCTCATCCAACAAATAAGCTTTTTTCAACAATTATGAAAACTTCAGTACAGTAAAACATTAGATTGAATCCTAATGAAGTATTAGTAATGGATTCTATGCCTTTGACATCAACAAACACATGTTCACACTTATGAGAATATAAAGGTGAAGAGTATAAAGTACAGCCAATATGATTGCAAGCCAATGAGAGCCGCAAACTTACTTAGTATGCATATTACCTGTCTGCTACTACATTCTGTCGCTATGTTTCCTCCATCAAAAGAGACAAAATCATGCTTAAACATGAATGGTATCAGCTAAAAGTAAACTGTAACATGTGGTCTAGGTACTCAAACAACTCCAACACGCAAACAAAACTGGGAACTAAACAGAGTAGTGCAAATAGAGACATGACCTTGGCTACAATCTTCTGTTCATCCTCCCACCTTGTGTCCTGTATGCAGCCATTGAAAATGAAGTTGCCAAATTCTTGGTTTCAGTTGTAGGATAGCAAGAGAATCAAGATCAGAAGAGCATAGTAAGGGCAGAGACTTCCAATAATTTACTACTCAGTCTCCTTCACCATTTACTACTAGAAATTTCTGCACAAATATTCATCAAAACAATCTTTCAAATTCAATTTCTCTTCTAGGAGTTAAGACAACAAAGAAAAGAAGGGGAAAAAACATCAAATCGATATAAGTAATGAATCAATTACTCCCATGAATTTGACCCTGCAATATTCAAAAAATTACAAACACACTATAAATTCAACAACAAAACCGTCCTATGGGAAAAAAACAAGAAGTGATAAGTACTCAAAATTTATTACCTAAAAAATGACAGAATATGGAGAGAAGAGAAGATATGAATACCTTGTGCTAGCCTCTTCACCGGGAAACAAAGCGAAAATGCCGCTGTTATTAGATTAAGTGACTTGGGTTGGTGAATTCTAAGAAACTAGAATTTTGCTAAGACCTTGATGATGATAGTGATAGTGGTGCATTGCTTGGGTTAATTTCACAAAGTCTACGAGAATCTCCAACAAGGCAAAAAGCAAATAATCAAATAATTAATCAAATCAAATCCATTTCTGCACGCCACATACCAGGATTGGGGAAAAACACTATTTATGTTGCATATGTATATGTAGCATGTAGTTTCTATTTTCATCCATATGAATCTGATGATGATGGGATTCTAACAGCAAGCAAACAAAAGTGATGGAGTGAAATCTAGTGAAAGTACAACTACAACTGATTAAGGAATTGGAGTAATTCGCAAGAATTATCAACATCAATCTACTAGAGTAGAAGCTTAGAAGTAAACCAATAGGATTCCTTCAACAATAATTCGGTTTTATAGACCATATCTACAACAAAATTGGGGGAACTTAAACCCAATTGTGGTAAATTAACCCAAAAAGGAGAGAGAGAAAAAATGAGCGTCAGTTAAGAGGAACAAATTGATTTGAATCCCCATCTTCTTCTATATACAATGATATGATGTAGCAATAGTATGAAACCTAATCTTTTCTCCCTATACCTGGTAACAAATTTTTCCACAATTCATTCAAGTTCTTCCCTTTTGAATTGGTCCACTTTTACCAACAAAACCCCAGCTAGAATTTCACAACTACCCACCAGATCTGCTCCCATCTTCTTAACTGTCCTGAGCTTTCTAATACTAATACTAATACTAATTCTAATACTAGTAATAACTAACTAATTTTATATGTACAAAGTAGAGATGACACCAGACAAGATCATAAATCCAAAGTAGAGACTAATCTAGCATACTAAACAAAATCCCAAATCCAAAAGACACCACCAAAGTACCATTTGAGAATGCATTTTGAAACCTTAGAATTCAAGGGAGAAAATGAAAATTATTAAAATTGGAGAGTAAATTAAAACCCTAACATGATTTGTGCGAGGATGAGAGGAATTCGTGAGTGCGAGTGCCAGAGGAGAGAGAAATGGTGACTCTAGCGGCAATCTGGCGAGTCGAAAAGAGATGGCGACAATACGGCGAGAGCAGATAGAGATCGAGGGCTTAGAAAGGCGAGTGCGAGATGAGATAGAAATGGTGAGGGCGAGTGCTGAGGAGGCGACTGTTGAGGAGGCGAAGTTCCGCCAACCGGAAACCAGGGCGAGAAGCGGCGTTCCGGCAGGGAGAGATCGAGGGCTGAGTGACTAAGCAGAGGAGAGAGAGTACTGAGGGCTGAGTAGAGGAGAGAGAGATCGAGATCGAGGGCGCAATGGCCTAGGGGTTGGGGACTTCAACGTGTAGCGTGTTAGAAGATTAGTGGGTTTCTTTTTAATTTCCACGGTGACCATACACGACGGTTTATAAGTAAACCGTCGTGCATACGTGTTCCCAAATTTCTACTTTTTCCTTATCAACCTATGCACGATGGTTATTACCAACAAGCGTCGTGTATGATTTATGTGCGACGGTTACAACTTGAACCGCCATGTATCAGGTGCTGTATATGATACTTTTTGTACTAGTGTTGAAGCACGAGTCTCATGTACAAGCATCCTCCTAGAAGCACGGGTACCGCTCCCACCGGTGCCAAGCATACGGAACCCTAAGCCTCCGCCCCGAAAGAAAGGCCTCTGGGTCCCTGTATGAGGAAAGGACCCCATCGAGGGACCTACTGAGGCTAAAAGGGCATCAAAATAAAATAAAAAAACAACAGTCAAAATGCAAGTAACATCTACAAAAGCAAGAGTTGGAGAATACCTGAACCGGGGGAGCCTACCCCCTACAACTAAGCTGTCGATAGAGCTTCTTCACCAGCTCCTTGTAGGCATGTAGCGTCTGACACATCAAACGGCTCTACTCTCGGTTAAATTGAAAACAACAAAAAGAAACAAACGGTTAGAGCATATAACTCTGAACAAGAGCAGACAACTCTTAAAAGACACACTTACCCCTCGATAACCCTGGGGGAAGTTACACCCCTCGATCTCATTATTCAGAACGCTCGGGTCTAGAACATCGACATAGATATCTTGCCCGAAGTTGTCTTACATGGAGAAACCCCGAGACAGGACCACAACCTCAACCTGATACAGCTCATCGATCTATTAGAAAAACACCAAGAGTCAACATATCGCACACGGCGGTATAAAAAGCACGAGATAAGGAACTCACAGTCCGGGTCCTGAAGTTCGCCGCAAGGCGACCATTCAAAAACTCTTGATAAGCGACCATCGGAAGGCGACCAGCCGGGTCTAGCACCAAAAAATCAATCGTTGGAGCACCCTGCATCGCCCTGACGCGCTGGCTCTCCATCAAGAACTTCAACCAAAACATGGAATCGCGTGTATCCCGCGAAACCACGGCGCGGCTATGGCCTGGGTATGTTTGGCGGATCACTCTCTAGCCCAGAATCCACTCAAAACCAAAAGGGTGCTCGATCAACACCCTCCACTGGTCAGCCACAATCAAGCCATCCACTCAAAACGAACTGTTCGTATAGTGTCTCCTTGGAAACCAGTCCACGTGCAGAACACAAAGACGGTTCAGAGCTAAGGAGAGAACTACAACCTTAATAGTAAGAAAGTTGGCACCCAGATACCTGATCGAGTCTCAAGTCTGCCAGAGCATCCCGTAAATCAGACAACTTGTACTATTTGTCCAAGTGCCCCGCCCAAGTGCTACACACCGAGTCCCGGACCGCGTCTATGATGGCCACGGGGGCCAAGTACCCCACCTAAGTGTTCAAACAGCCACACCTGTCATGCACACCACATGTCCAGATACCGAAAAAAAAGTGAAAACACACAAAAAGTAAGAAACAAAAAAGATCATACCTCTAGAACTTCCGTAAACCCCTGATAGGACACATGTCCACGGGACACATCCCTCCTAAGCTTATCATCCTCTTCCATAGGTAGTGGAGGAAGCTCCTTCTTCTTCTTTCCCTTCTTCGAGCTCCCCGGCTTCTCGGTAGTAGGAAGCCTGCAACCTACTCGGAGACCCCACACCATCACGCCCCAAGAAGGCAAGCCCCAATCCAGGGTCACCATAGTCTCGAAGCTCTCCCCCGTACTTGGGAGAAAGAAGAGATGTACCCTAGACCCCTTGTCCAAGAAGACGGTGCAAAACAAGAGGTATGCGATAAACAGGCGAGCTGCCTGCGCGTCAGTCATCAAAGCCCTCACCT
>BSSO01004622.1:0-14248 GCA_030267885.1 Mesembryanthemum crystallinum | reverse complement strand
ATAATAATAATAATAATAATAATAATTCAGTTCAGTTCCGTTTAGTTCAGTTATAAACAGTCCAGTTCAGTTTTTTTCAGGTGACGAGAACATAGCCTAAATCAGTCAATAGTTGATCCGGTTCTAATCTTACCCGTCTTTTAGGGTTCTTACTAATATTTTATGACCTGAAAATCTAACACGACCCGAAATTCAGCTTGACTCGAACCTGATTGACCCATAAATTATAGGTGTAGGCTATATTCTCTTTGTATGATTTTTATCGATATTTATTGTTGATTGTATTTTTGTTGAAATTTGTTGGTTTTTTTTATTTTACTAATTTTTGTTAATTTCAGTTGATTTTTGTTGAAGCACTGTTGAAGAGATTCTTATTACCATTAGCTCTTTTCAGTCTTCTGTTCAACAGAAAGATTTTAGATAGGGGCAGCAAAAGTGACCCACTAGAACCCCCAAGCTACACAGATTTTATAATTTGAGGCCCAATTTTATTTGTCTTGTTCACCACTTTATTAAAAAACACTCCACTATAACTATTAACAGGTCAGTCTTCCACGTGCTCTCTCTCCTCCCCCTCCTCCTCTACCCCTCTCCAAGTCCCCTCCATTCCACCCTCTCTCTCTCCAGTCCTTACTCCTAACTCCCTACTCTCTACTCCCAATCCCCACATTTCTCTCTCTCTCATTCTCTCTCCCATTCTTCCTTCCCAAAGCAAAGCATTCATTGCATATCACCAACCACCTACCTTCCCTTCCCATCCCAACTCATGGTGGACGCCATAATCAAAGCCACCGCTGCCACCGGCGGCGGTGCCGGTGCCGGTGCCGGTGGCGGAGCTGTGGTGGACGACGACGGGAGCGGCGACGGAATGCAATGCAACGACCACCCGTATCGCAGCAACTCTCCTGGTGGGATCTGCGCGTTTTGCTTGCAAGAGAAACTCGGCAAACTCGTCTCTAACTCCCCCTCTTTCTTCATCGGCTCATCCTCTTCTTCTCCTTCCTTCAGATCTGACCTCGTCCCTGCCTCCGCCGCCGCCGCCCTCCGCCTCAACTCCGGTGGTGGCGCCGCCGCTGCTTCGGCGGCGGCGATGGCTTCAGTCTCAACCATGGCAGCAACTAGCTCATCGAGTAAAGATGATAATAGTAGTCGCTGTCGTCAAAATGGTGGTGAATATTATGATTCTTCTTCAACAACATCAACAAGGCGGGCCCGGATACCTTTTCTCCTAACTCAAAAGAAGAAGAAAAAGACCCTTACAGCCGCCATTAACGCCAACGGCTCTAATTCTTCTACTACTACCACTACTGGTCCGTCTTCTTCTTCTGAAATGGTCCTCAAGAGGAGCAAATCCACTGCTACCCCTCGATCTGGCCGCTATTTCCCGTCTTCAGATCACGATGATTTCACCAGTCCTCGTCGAAGGGGCTTCTGGTCTTTCCTCCACCCTAGAAAGCCCGACCACCGGCCCGCCAGAGAGGCCAAAATCGGCCCGACACAAGAAACACTGCAGGCGGCGGCGGCGGTGGAAGTTCCAGTGACTCCTGCAGCGGAAGTGGCGGCGAAGAGAGTGGAGTATGTGGTGGTGGAAGAAGTTGACAGCAGCCCGAACAGCAGTGGTGGAGGGAGCAACACGGCGTCGTTTGGGCGCAAAGTGTCCAGATCCAGATCCGTGGGGTGCGGGAGCAGGAGCTTTTCAGGGGACTTCTTCGAGCGGATCTCCACCGGGTTCGGTGACTGCACATTGCGGCGCGTGGAGTCGCAGCGGGAAGGGAAACGCGCCTCCTCCGCCTCACGCGCCGCCGGGGACGCTATCAAGGAGCGCGTCCGTTGCGGCGGGCTGTTTGGTGGGTTTATGATTACTTCGTCATCCTCTTCATCTTCTTCCTCGTCGTATTGGGCGTCGGTGGGGGATGATCACCGGCCTAGCGGACCGACTACGACTCCTGGAGCTGGGCCGCTTGTCCATGGACGGACTAAGAGCTGGGGTTGGGCGTTTGCGAGTCCGAGGAGGGCGTTTGGGAAGCCGGGGACGAGTGCAATTACTACAACAACCACAGCTAGAGATGGGAAGAGTGATTTGGGTAAGAGCAGCAATGGTGCAAGTTCTACTTCGAACGCACCGAATTTGGCTGCCATTCCTTCTTTGCTAGCAGTAAGAGGTTAATCTCTGAATCCTTGATATGCCTACTATTAATGATGTCTGTTTGGTTCTGTTTTTTGGGTTTTAGCTAATATGGTAGTAAACTCATTTTGGGTATCATTTGTAACATCTTAAGAATAAGTTTGCATTTTGTAGTCTATATCTTTTTTGCTGTTGGGTGGATTTGATATCCAATCCAATAGTTGGTAATGATAGATGGGATATGCTTGATTTAGCTGTATGGTAGTGAAATCTTTGTAAAATGGGGAGCAGTTAACTTTTGTGATCTTTGCATTCAGTTGGGATGTTTTTGTTTCATCTTTGTAGATGGTAAACTCATGTTATTACTATGATATATTTATTAATTAAGAATCTCAGTGAACTCTATTGTCTGTTTTTTCTGGCCTTCGTCTTACCAGTGAATCGTGATGTTAGTACCCAGTGAATCAAGCAATGAGGTATGAGAACTTTCATGAGGCAATATCATGGTTTTGGAGATCTCAAATTGTTGATGAAGCTACCATTGTGTCAATACTTGGTGTCAACATTGTTCTTATTATGAAGTCAGTAAACTATGTTCTGATTTGAGATCTTCAATTGCGGATTTGTGTATCGTTGGACATAGGAGTGTCACATTATTATTTGACAAAACTTGCAAGTATTCAAGAGGTTTGGGATACATTCAGTGCACTTGATCACATTTTTGGCTTTGGTGGGTGAATTTTGGGTGATACATCCAAAGAGGTTTATACCCAAGAGATTAGTGGTAACACACCGGGTCATGTCATGAGGAGTGAGGACCACCTGCACAAACATGAAGGACATTGGATCAAAATGTGGTGTCCCTACATGTGATTAGATTTTTCATCAATGATATGAAGGGTCATAGTAGTTTATTTAGAACTGTTATATTAACACCAATTACGAATATTCAAATTATATTACTGTACTGTATATATTGGTATCAAAGGTCTGTTTGACATAATTTCTGGCTTTGTTACTTTATCTGTCACATTCTTCCCTCTGATTTGTCTTCAAAGCTTAAAATTCCACTATAACTTGTTAGAAGTTGATGGTGGAAGGAGAATAGGTTGAATGTGATCCCAAATCTCCTCCATATATCAATTGATACTTTGGTCGATAGGTTTGTAGTAGTCAGTTTATTATGGGAAGAAAATGCAGGTGTGAGTTGGTACCTCTTTAAAACCCAAAAAAAGAAAAAAAAAATCTTTTATTTACCTATCTGTCTTCTGTAAGATCTTTTAATTTTAGTTTTATTGGGTTGTTATTTGCAAAGAGTATGTTAGGTTTGATTTCTTCCTACTTTTCCTCTTATGAAATGAATTATCATAGCCATCTCCTCTACTTTCCTCGTGAACTCGTAGGAGAACAAAAGGTCTTCAATAGTCTCTCAAGTTTTAGTCGTATTTTTGATCTCTTAGACCTTGTTCCCGGTGGTTGCCAATTTTTGGTTTTGAAAAATTTTCAACTCTTTGTAAAAATTTAATTTAAAGCTGAATTTTTTTTGTGCTTACAGTTCCCAGCTTAATTTTCAAAACCGACAACAGAAAACTGAAAACCAAAAAATGTGGTTTCCAAAAACTAGTTTTGAGTTTTCAAAAAAACTGAAAATTGAAAATTGGCAACCTCTCCAAACAGGGCTTTAATAACTCATGAAGCTGTTACAAGTTACAAGTAGATGGGGTGTGAAAAGACGGAGGTGAGATAAAGAGGACTGGAAAATCCTAGAACTAGGCCAAAAGATTTTAAGATCTTATTCATTTTGTCATTTTCATTTTGAGTTAATCAATTTCGTTTAATTATGCTAGTTATATTTTTTCACATTACTATCTAATGAAGTCAGTCATAAGGGATGAAGTCAGAAGATAACATTAAAAGGGGCCAACACATCCTTATAAATTTTCATATTTGTTATCGGATGGGCCATAGCAATATCAATTCGGGTACAATTATGATTTTCATTATAGTTTCATGTGTAAAACATAAAACTGGGAGGGACTGCGGCCGCCTCAAGCCCCTTAATAGCTTCATACCTGGTCAGTCATTTGAATTGATCAAAGCTTAATCAAAATGTTAAAAGTCTTGTCTATTCAGTCTGTTGCATTAAGGTCAACTTTCATGTGTTGTTTATTTATTTATTTTGGCTGTATAAAGTGTGAATTGGTTGTGTTTTTTTTCATTTATGCATCGCTTAAAGAGAATTTTTTTTTTTACAAATCCTATCCTACATAAAAAAAAGGAATTCCTCCTTTCTGCCAAGGACTAATGGTATCTAGCTCAATGTTATATTTGTGACAACCGATCTGACCTATTGGACAAAATTCGACCCAACTAAACTCGAGATTAAACCAATCCGACACTCATAATGCCATAAAAATTTGGAAAATTGGTTTCTAATAATCCAACCTTTTATCGAGTTGTAAAAAATAATCCAACCTTTCATATTTGCACAGAATAATCCCACCTTTCACTATAGTTGTAGGAGATAGTCTCACGTGGATGTTGTTACCTTATCCATTAGATTTTAATAACGTAAAAAGAAATCCAGTAAAAAAAAAAAAGGAAATAATAGGCAATGCCGCATCATAAAAATCTAACAGAGAAGGTAATTGCGTCCACTCGAGATCGTTTCGTGCAACTATAGTGAAAGGTGGGATTATTCTCTACAAATATGAAAGGTGGGATTATTTTCTACAACTCGCTGAAAGGTTGGATTATTAGAAACCAATTTTCCTAAAAATTTATATAACTCACTTAAATCAGTCCAGTCTAAATTGATACTTTTTCTGTCTTAAAATTGCATTGTCATACGAATTTTCGTTAAATTTTGACCCTTTTATCCTTGCAATTGGGAATATTTTATTATGAGTAGGAAAAAGGGAGGAGGGGAATATTTTATTGCAACTAACAAAGTAAGGGAAAAAATGAGAGTGGGGTTTTATTCGAGTTGGAAAATTAGTGGGTTGTAAAAGAGGGTTGTTTTGACAATTCACAAGCTAAAAATAAGAATGTTAATGTAATTATGGGAAAAGAATAGGCCAACTTGTTAACGTAATAGTGGGACAGATGGATTACATGAATACACCCAATATTTTAATTGATTACAAAGTTGATAACAATAGACTCCTCAGAATGATCCAAATGGAAATCTATTAGAGAGTCGGGTAGACCCTACTCTAATGATATCTAAATTATTGAACAAGCATACATGAAAATAAGCGAAAACGATTTAAAATCTAAAATTAAGTAAATATGAAATCAATTTAACTACTTTTCACCTACAATGAAAAAGCGAATACTATCTTTGATATGCTCTCAAACTTGGAATAAATTTATCCTAATATTCGAATTAATATGAACCTAATATTAGCTAAAATTCGAATAATATCGATCAACACTCACTCAACACCTAACACCAAAAAAAAGTTCATTAAATCGAGTTGACCAACTCAAACCCGTGATAACTCGTAACTATAATGATGTATCCCATAAAAGTGGACCAAAAATTAAAGTCGGATTCCGCTTTTCTCCCCAAAATGCGCTTACTCATTCGCAATTATCTGCTGGAGTAAGAGATTTATCTTGATCATGCATGGAGCGAAAGAAAGCCTACCACTCCTACCCTACCAAAGTATAAATAATCACTAAACAATCTCGATTTGAAGGCCCAAAGAAGATTGCCACCTCTAGCACAGGTTCGATTTCAAAACTCTTCAACTTGAGAAATCGTTTTACTCACCTATTCTTAAAACAATTTTTTTTTTTTTTTTTTGATAATTATTTTCTATATTGTTGTCCCGTTGCTAGGGGTGGCAAGGGTAATGCCAGATTGGCTCACATGTCATGCCAGTGTATCTGGAGGTTAAGGAGGCACGACTCACAGTTCGATCAGCGAGTCTCGTGCTTTGTTGACTCTTCCCCAAGGAGGCCTAAGCACGACCCACAATTTGTCGTGCTTGTGTACAATATATATGTAATTTTTCAATTATAGTTTTCTTTTGTCATGTCGGAGCGAACTGTGGAATGTCTATTCATGCGTAGTCACTGGATTCTTTCAGAATCTTGACACGAGCACCACCCATGGCCCACCATGTCGTGGCACATGCCATACCGAAATTAGCAGATTCAGAAGAATATTAATGAGGTGCCAAAATAAATTTCAAAATAGATCTGAGAGAGAATGGGCAGGCCACATTGCACATTATTTTTTTTCTTTTATTTTCCCCTATCACTCAATCTTTCTTTCAAATAATGGGTGGATCACTGTCCATTGAGCCCCATCTATATCCACTCTTGTACATCGAGTTCGATCTGGTCCGTGTCATATCAGGCCGTGTCGGCTCATGGGCTAGCCCGACCCGTGGCTAGCCGTTACCGACACCCGTCGCATTGTGTTAATTGAGAAACTGAAAAAGCCATGACTCTCTTTAAGCAGTTGATTCCCCAGTTCTCTCTCTTGCTTTTGATGGTTGGATTTAGCAGTTGGGTTTACGGGTCATCATAGCTAACTTTGCACTACGTGTGGAAGTTAGTGGATTGGAAGTTGGCTGGCCCTAAAAGATGCTCCTTCTAATTGGTATCTTCTTGATTTGACTGGTAAAAGCAAAAGAGTCGGAGTTTTGGGTGTTCAAGCTTTTAGATGCTTCCAATCATTATTTCCCCAATGCAATTGACCATCCTTTTCTATTGGTTTTTTTCCTCAGTACTTTTTTTTTTTGGTTTTATGTTCTTTGATATGCACATGCTTCCTTGCTATAGACCCGCTAAAAGGGTGGGCTGCCAACTAAGTAATTCATCCAAAACATGTATCAAGATTTCTTTTCTTTAAAAAGGGGTATCAGTCCCATAGGAAAAAAAAAAAAAAAAAGAATAGTAAAATTTTTGATAGTTGAAAAAAAAAATAGTGTCATGAAAGATAAGGATATTAGTAAAATCTCACTAAATTTTCATGCTTTTGGTATTTTGGAATGTTGGTTTTATAAATTTTAACCGATATCACTAATTTTGCAACTTATTTTCCAAAGTTCGTATGTCATTATATAACAATATCTAATATTAAAGTATAATTCCTATTTGAAAAATGGTAATCAGAGCTAATTGATATAAATTGTTGTTGATAATAAAACATGTGATCAAAGACATCTATTTAATTGAGTTAGGATTTAGGAATTAACAATTGAAACAAGATTGAATTTATAAGAAAAATTAGATTTATGAAGTTTATTTCGATGGACCACTAGCCACTGGAAATTTGCCATCCTCAATTATTGTCTACAATTGTACTCCATTGTTAACTAGTACCTTCTCAATGGGTCCTTGATGTTTGCAAACATGCATGTTTCACTTTGCAGTTTTATTTAAATCACACTACTTCTGTCCCATGAAAATTTTAACGATTCCTTATTCATTGTCAATTAAATGATCACACTTTATATTGCCTGGTGAGGAATTTTGATAGCAAAATACTACATTCTCCAATAAAGTCTTTACCTCATCTCCTTATACTTTCTCTCCTAAGACACTGACTATGGTGAGGCCTTACTAGAGCATGGGCTTAACTCCCTCAACAGAAATCCACTATGGTGAGAGCCTTAGTAGGCCAAGCCATGCCCTAAGGCCAAGCTATGCCCTGACAAGCAATGTGGAAGTAAAGTACCCCTTAGATAGTACAAGAATAAGACTTATGCCTTAATACAATTCAAAGCAAATGAGTACTTTCTAGAAAGGGCTCCATTTAAATAAGAGCTAATCTGTGGAAATACATTCAAACCAAAGTTTCTTTGCACTAGACAATTTGTTAGGTAAAATACAATGTATTCTCACTCTAAACTCATACTGAATTTGCTGAATCAAGGTCTTGGGCATAATTACTTATTTTTGCCACACAACTTCCCTTGTTCTCCAATTTAAGTGATGCAGCCACGCGTGCGTGTATTACCTTCCTCTTACAATTGTTGCCCTTGTATCTTCTCTTCATTCTGGTGGTTATTGAATTAAGATAAATATGCCTCAACTGAGCTGAAACCAACTAAAAGATTTCTTCCAACAATTTGAGCTATAGGGACATTCAAAGAAGATATGAGAGGTGGTCTCAGCATCTGCCCCACATAATGGATAGGTATCATCATCATTGATCCCTATAGCTTTAAGCATTGATCTTGTTTGTAATCTATTCATAGCAGTCAGCAACCAGATGAAAGAGGGCTTGGGTTGGTTGTATATATCCCAGACCCAATAAGACCAGCTCACTTTTTCATTGTTGTGCTTGCACTATTTGTAGCTATTGGCTATAGTGTACTTACTATTAGTGGTACCAGTCCACACTTCACCTTTGTATCCTACTTGACAAATATCTTTGACTAAATAAATTTTTCTCCAAGCCCAACTAGAAGTTTGTGGAGCTTTATAAGCTTACCAATCATGATCTTTGAGATACGTAAGGTGCACCCACAATGAGTCATCCTTAGAGGCAATGAACTACACATACTTCCTTATTGCGGCCTTATTCCAATCCAAGTGAAGCAATCCTTAATCTCTAAGCCACAAGTTGCTGCCTTAAGTTTACAGAGGAAGTCTCATGCAACCAAAAGGGTTTCAACTTTCAAGGTAAGTCACAATACCAAACCATAAATAGTTCTGCAAATTTCAATGATATTCATTACACTCTAAGGGAGGATATAGATGAGTTGTACCTACCGGAATTTGATAATCCATGATTTGAAATAACCTGCATATGACAGGTGTTTGGACCCAAAATTTTGATTTTTGCTAGCATTTTATCAACTAACTTATGACAACCTGCAGCAGCCAAACACTTGTGGAGTACATGCACCCTCAAGTATCTCACATGCACTATAACTTCAGAGAACCCTAAGGATCCAATTATGTTATGCACAATTTGATCATCCATGTTTCACTAGCATATGTCATATTTACTTGCATTAGCAACTAGGGATGAGGCTTGAGAGAAGGTCGAAAACCCTTTTTACATCAAGATCATTGAATTATAGTAATTATCTTTGCTAGAAACAAGTAAATCATTAGCAAAGTAGAGATGATTTACTTTACAAGTCGCACATTTAGGGTGGAACTTGAAAAAAATGTTGTCCACAACCTTTAAGATTCTAGGAAGATACTTCATGCATACAACAAAGAGTAAGGGAGATAATAGATCTCTCTCTCTCTTAATCCTCTCTTGCCAGGTTAGAAGTCATAGATGACACAGTGCATAAGCCAAGAAATAAAAGTAGGATGGAAGTTTAAACCAACCAATTCATAACATTTCATGAACATACCTCCACTCTATGAAATCATAGACTTTATTTAGATCCAGCCTTATACGACATCTAGGTGAGCATGCTTTTCCGTTGTATTGACTTAACAAGTTTTGACAGAAGATAATTGGAACAAATTGATTTTCTTCCATAGAAGTCCTCTGAAACTTTGAAATAATTGAAGATTGAACATTTTTCGGCCTAATATATAAAATTTGGAAATTGCTTTATAAATCACAGAGCAACAAGCTATGAACCTGTAGTCGTTGACAAAAGTGGCATGAGATTTTTTGGCAATCAACACAAGCAAAGTGGTGTAATTTGCTTCAAAATACTTCCATGTGTGAAGAATTCTAAAATAGCTATAGTGAAATCTATGCCCCCCTTTTTAAATGTTGTTGTTTTCTTTTTTCATAGAATAATTCAAATGTTCTTGAATATGTTTTTGAGCCATATTTTTTAAAAATTTAAAAAATATAAATAATTACAAATTGAAGTGATGTTTTCAATCACAAAGAAAAAAAATATTTTAGTTGAAAATTTTCCATTTCAAACTAAAAGTTTCATGTGCTTTTTGCAAAATTATGTTGATCATCAAAAATGCAAAATAACTAACCACTTAACCTTAAATGAGCTCGACCTTTTACTAACAAATCTAACCATTTTTAAAAAAATTACATAACCATGTTGATGAGAGAATTGGTTCTGTAGTAGCACTCAATGAAATCCGAGACTTCAAGGAATGTGTAAGTCATTGTGGACTTATAGACTAGAAGTCTATAAATGCAAAATACACCTAGAGAAATAAGAAGCAGGACGAACACTTAGTCATGACAAAGATTGATAGAGTTATGGTCAATGACAAATGGATTGACAATGCCCCCCCAGCCATTGTACAATTCTTGCCTGAAGGTCTCTACGACCATAATCCAGCTATAATACAATTCCAGAATGCTCATAAGAGTAGAATTCCATTCAGATACTTCAACATGTGGAGCCAAGTAGATCAATGTGGAGAAATAGTTGCTAATAGATGGTCTCAGCAGGTCAAAGGTACTCCAATATTCATTTTGATGCAGAAACTGAAGAGACTAAGACTTCCACTCAAAAAGCTGAATGGAGAGATTTGCTGATATTGAAAAGGCTGCTGATGGTGCATTAGAAGCCCTTCAGAAATGTGAAGGGAAGCTTCAATTAAATCCCCATGATCTTCAGCTTAGGAAAACAGAGTATGATCTAGCAGGCGAGTACAGGAGGAAAAATGAAGCTAGAATCAGTTTTTTAAAGCAAAAAAGCAAGGTCCATTGGCTCAAGGAAGGGGATATCAATACAAAGTTTTTTCATTCTTCCCTAAAGTCTAGAAGATTGCACAATAAAGTTCATGCCATCACTGACATGGATGGATAAGTTCATAAGGGGCAACAAATAGTAACAACAGCTTTTTTGGAGTATTACAAGGAGCTCTTGGGCACCAACAATCCTCACAGAACTCATGTGGTAAGCTGGATAGTTCAACAAGTGAGTATTATTACAGAGGAGCAGAGAACTCAACTCTACAGGAATTTCACTCCAGAAGATGTAAGAAAAGCTCTCATAGCTATACCTCATGATAAATCTCCTAGACCAGATGGGTACTCAAGCAAGTTCTTCAAGGACTCATGGCACACGATGGCTGATGATTTCACTGATGTGGTATTGAACTTCTTCTCCACTGGTAAAATGCTCAAAGAGGTCAATAGAACCTCTATAACTCTCATTCCTAAATCCTCCAATGCAACATTAGTAAGTGAGTACCGCCCTATTTCATGTTGTAATGTGATGTACATGGTATTATCCAAGCTATTATGCTCTAGATTGTCCCGTGTCTTGCCTTCTATAATTTCAAACTGTCAAGCTGGATTTGTGGGAGGGAGGAGTATAGTTCAAAATATTCTAGTGTGTCAAGACCTTGTAAGACTCTATTATAGAAGTCATGTTTCTAGTAGATGCTTAATGAAGATAGACCTCAAAAAAGCCTATGAAAGTGTGGAGTGGGATTTTGTAGAGCAGATGCTATTTGCACTTAATTTTCCACCTAAATTCATCAATTGGGTGATGTCTTGTGTTAGAACAGCTAGTTTCTCTTTGATGATCAATGGTGCCATGTCCACAAGCTTTGAAGGTAAAAGAGGCTAGAGGTAAGGGGATCATATCTCCCCACTTCTCTTTGTTATCTGCATGGAATACATGACAAGAGTGTTGAACCAAGTGACTACTCTGTCAGCTTTTCATTTTCATCCACAATGTAATACACTAAGGTTATGTCATCTGTGCTTTGCAGATGACAGTCCTATTCTGTAAATGGGAGTATTCTTCTGTTATGCTGCTATTGAGAGGGTTGTAAACCTTCAGTCTGTGCTCTGACTTGTCTGCAAACAATAAAAAATCTGAGCTCTACATGGTAACATTGAAGAAGAAGTTATGTAAGACCTAGCTGCTATCTTTGGATTCAGGATAAGGAAGATCCTAGACCTGGAAAAACTGACCTGGACCCGATGACCCAAACCGAATAATCCAAACCGATACCCAATTTTTAACCCGAACATAGTACCCAAAAGTTGTTCCGAAACCAAAAACTACTCGAATCGAACCGAAACCGATCTGGAATTTGTAGACCCTAATATGATCCGTATTCGTTTGAGATCCGATCTGAACCCGAACCGAACCGAAAAAGTGACCCGAACCGAACATAACCCGAATTTTGATGACCCAAACCCGAACCGAACTGAACCCAAACTGAACTCGAACAAATTACTAATCCTAACCAAATTGAACCCGGACCTGCAAAAAACCGAATACCCGAACATGGACCCGACCCGATGGCATCCGATCCGAACTTGCCCGACCCGTATCTGTACTCGACCCGAATCAATATGAACCGATTCAGATCCGAAATCGAACATACCCGAATCAAACCGAAATCGAACCGATTATGAAGCTAATCTGATTCAACCCGACCCGAATCAATCCGAACTGAACCCGATCCGAACGACCCGTTTGCCAGGTCTAGAAGATCCCCTTTAAATACCTTAGGGTCAACATCTCAGTAAGAAAACTCACAACAGATGATTGTGATTTGCTAATTGACAAAATGGTGAGGAGAATTAATTCATGGAGGTCCAAAAACTTGTCTTATGCTAGGAGACTTCAATTGGTAAACTCTGTTCTCATGTCAATGTATAGCTATTGGTGCTCAATCTTTGTGTTGCCTACTGGTGTGATGAAGAAACTCAGTAATATATGCAGAAATTATTTATGGAATGGGAAAGCTGACTACCAATCCCCTCAATTGGTGGCTTGGGATGTGATATGCAAACCAAATTTCGGTGGAGGATTAGGTTTGAGAGATCCAGTGTATTGGAACTATGCAGCAATAGGTAAGCTCATATGGCACCTAGCAAATAAATCTGATTTATTGTGGATTCAATGGGTGGATCATATGTATATGAAAGGAGAAAATTGGTGGAATTATCAGTGTATTCAAGATAGTAGTTGGGTTTGGAAGTGAGTGTGCAAATTGAGAAGCAAATTTGCCTCAAACTTTATTAATACAGTTTGGCAGAGCAACAATGGTAGATATATACAGTGGCTAATGCCTATGAATGGCTCAGAGGGCATCAAGAGAAACTCCAATGGACCAAATGGGTATGGAATAACCTCAACATCCCCAAGCACTCATTTATCTCGTGGCTTGCTGCTCTGGAAAAACTGCAAACTAGAGACAAGTTGAAGAAGATTAGCTTTATCCAAGAGGATACATGTCCTTTATGTGCAAAAGAAGCAGAGACAGTATCACACCTATTCTTTAATTATGAGTACAACAAGAGAGTTTGGTATCAACTCATGAAGTGGATGGGGGTGACTCATGCAGCAACTGACTTGCAGAGTAATTGGCCCTGGTTAATGCAACAGGGGGTTGGAAAACTTCAAAATCAGTGTTATAGAGCAAATGTATTCAGGTCTTGTGTATGAAGTATGGAGGAACAGGAATAAACCTATGTGGAATCAAATAGTTAGTACCCCAACAACAGTATTCAACAAAGTGCGGCACAGATCAGATGCTCAATATTAGCTTAATGAGTAGAGTTGATAGAAATTGGCTTGTAACTAAATTTACCTTGGAGTGACTTATTTATAGGAGGCCCTACCTAGTAGGTAAGCCTAGAATAAGTCTATACTCCTGTGGATGTTTGTGTATGGTGTTGATTGTATTGGTGATTCATATAAGCTACTAATTTTCACCCCAAAAAAAAAGAAGAGAAATTCTACATGGTGCCATTGAGGTCTAGGGAATTCTACATGGTGTAATTTATTTTATTTTATTTTATTCTACGTGGTGCCATTGTACTCTTGACAATGTATGTCCTGTGACCCAAAAATATGAGAACGTTAAGTTTTCAGTCATTTATGTGAAATGACTATAATGCCATTAATGAAACGTGTGTGTACAACATAAACGCAATTCATTCACACCCCCTAATTGCCAAACCTTATTAACTCTAATCATTTACCTGACCTTTTTCAGTTCATTCAACCTGATTAACATTAAGTTTTCAGTCATTTATGCTGGTGAGGGTCGTGAGTTTTATAAGGAGGGAAGAGATATACCTAAGTTAAATGGGTAAAAGGGGAGTAAGTAATGAATTTGACGAAAAACATAATGGATGGTCATGGGAGAGACATTGTCAAGAGTACAATGGCACCACAAAGAATCGAAAAAAAAAAATACACCATGTTGAATTTCCCAAACCACAGTGGCACCACGTAGAAT
>BSSO01004621.1:0-14249 GCA_030267885.1 Mesembryanthemum crystallinum | reverse complement strand
ATAAAGGGGGAGTTTGGAGGGGAGTTTAGGGGAGAGTTTAGGGGAGTTATTGATAAAGAGGGGAGTTTTGGAGAGAGTTTAAAGGGAGCCATAATGGCTCTAGAGCTTAAAGAAGCTCCCGTTTTTGGAGGAGAGAGATTTGAAATCTAGATGTGGGTGGGGCTTGTGCCTTGTGCAGCAGCAACAACTCTCTCAAATCTATTTTTTGTTTTTTTTTTCCTTTCTTTTTTTCATTATTCACCATTGAAGATATGGGGGTTGATATTAATATTTTATTCGGTAATCCAAATTTCACTTCAAAAATAAAAAACGAAATTATGTTGAGTTGGTAAAATATTAAAATAATGTAGGTTGGTTGATGGGGTCCATTTAGCAATTTTTGAGGGGAGTTGTGGATATTGGGGTTGGGAGCTTAGATTGAGGAAGGGAGTTATGGATGAGGTGGCACTATGAATAGTGAGAGTTTTGAGAGTTATGGGAGTTATAGATATTGATGGCCTTAAAGAATGGAAAATTTTGGACAGTCATTGTAGAAATTACGTTAGCTAATGTAGCTTTCAAGGACGGTCAAAAGCAGAGAGCTGGTACAAAAGGTGGTTTATCAGTTGAGCAACCAGAAGTGTAAACAGGCGTCAAAGGGGTAAAAATTCTGTCGTCGTCCTTTTCTTTTTTTTTTTTTTCTTTTTTCTTTTTTTTCCCTGCAACTACATAACAGTAAGTCAGTAACTGACTCTTCTAGGTGTTTGACCCTAGTGCATTAAATTAGAATTTTAAAATTAATGAATGCACAAGAAAAAGGTAAAAAGTGAGAGTTATGCTTCAGTTAATTAATTTCTCACCAAGCTCAGTCACAAAGTGAAAGGTCATAATCTCTGACAAAGGTTCTATGGTGGGAGTGGGACTGTGCCTTGTAACGAACAAAATAATTGGGGGAAGTGTTTGTTTGGATGGGATGTGTTAAGGATCGGGCTGTTACCAATTTGGGCCTGTCTGTGATGAACTTTATTCAGGTTAAGGTCACCAAAAAAAAAACAAAAAAAAAAAAGATAAAAGCACTAGAAGTAGATTGGGGAGACAAGAAGGGGATTGCTAAAAAAAAAAAAAACAAAACAAAACAAAGATGAGGCTTGGTAATTGGATGAAGAAAAATGTGGTACTTATAGTACCAAGTAGTAGGCAAGTACCACATTTTCTTTTTTCAAGTACTAGTTCTCATAAATAAGACTGTCTCATACAAGTGTTTGTGATAGAACATTGAAGATTTATGTTTTGGGTGGAATAATTCTAATCATTTTTATTAAAAGAACTTTATAGATTAAGGCTTTGTTTTATCTTATTTTTAGGTTAGTTTAGTTCAATTTTTAGCTCAAGTCCATTTAGTTCTGTTCAATTTAAATTTTAAATTAGTGTTACAATTATAATTATTATTATTATTGTTGTTGTTGTTGTTGTTGTTTTGTTGTTGTTGTTGTTTGTTTGTTTATTTGTTTATTTGTTGTTTTTGTTTTTGTTATTTCAATTTAGTTTAGCTCAAGACTGTTTAATTCAAATAGAAATTTTTCATAATTGTTCAGTTTAGTTTGGTTTTATACAGGTGAAGAGAGGGGGCCCAAGTTAACGCGCGTCTCTATTTTTTTTTCTTTTTTTTTTTGAGTTTAGAAAAGTCAATAGCTTACTAGTCTTTATTATTTTATATAGTTTGGGCTTTGTATTGTGTTGGAATAGAAAAGTAATATATTTATAATAGTGTTTGGTAAAGTAATCGATATGTTCAATTCAAATCTACATCTTACTTATTTTTTCACATATTACTAGAGCAGACAATCAGGAGGAACATGTCATTTTGGTTTACTTTTTGCTCATTGCAGATTTAATTTATATCAGGTTAGAAGAATATTCGGGTCAGTTGGATTGAATCGAGCTTAATCGTGTTTTTATTTTATTGATATCGTGCTATGGATCAACACGGGTTGGATTAATTTGTGTTTCGGATCAACTCGAATCGAGTGTTTAGGTTTTGGTATATTCGGGTCTCAGATTATATTAGATTTCTTGTCATATCTTGATGAGCAAAGCTAGATTTAAAAGCTTATAGAGTCATGATAGTGGATGATTTTCAACTTATATGTATTTAATTTATTATGAATCAAATTTGATACCATTTAAATCTCATATGTGTGCAATGTAGGGATGCCAATAGGGCATAGAGATGGATTCAGGTTCGCACCAACTCCAGAGTGAATCGGGTTTTTTGGACGGCTAAGTGGGCGATGGTGCAGTGAGGCAAAGATGAAATATGAAACTGTTAAACGCCATGAATAGTGGGGTGAGTGTCAATTATACCCCCCGTCGTACATCCCCCCACTCCTTCACATTCACAAAATGATTTGACTTTGCAAAAAGTGAGTATGTTCATTCTTTTCTTTAATTTGTTAGTTTCATTTTCTCAAATGCAGATCATCCTATATATTGTTAATAAATATTAATTGTTTTGAGTCAATATTGGGTGAGGAGGAAGTTCTTCTGAGGGAGGTAGTCAACCCTGGTTTGACTTAGTATGAATTAGGTCGATTGCACAAGTATGAAAAGATTAACTTTGATTATTAGAACTAAAGATGTGAATTTTGTAATCACTTGGCATACTTTTAGGTGTTGTAGGTTCCATTCATGTGTATATTTATTCTTGATGTTAGCAGCAACATAAAATTAAAAATAAAAAGTATGAGCAACATGAACAGCTCAACCGTGATCAAGAAACAAGAAAAAAATGATGAAAAATAATAAATAGGGATTTTTCAGCTGGTACCCCTGTGATATTGCAAATTCCATGTGGTACACATTCTCATTTTCATATTACAGGTAGTAACCTTGTGGTTTGTTTTTTTGAAACTCCGTGAACTTTTGAAGCCTTTACCGTTAGTTTTTGTTGAGTTCCCCATTTTTTCCTTACTCAAACGCTGGGTGTAGTTGGTTATTTGCACTCAACAGGCAAAACTTCTCCCCTTTCTCCAATTACTCCTACTCAGATTTGCTCTCAAATCATCATTTCAATTTCCTCTCCATTCTCTCTGTTCTAGCAAGGGTTTCATAGTGCGATTGTTGAAGACAAAAAAATTAGGATTCCAGCGACCCTGGGATTGCATTTTGAAGCAATTGCAGGAGAGAATGGAAAGCAATGAAAATGTGAATATGCGTAAGAGAAAGGGGGAATATAGAATGTTAAGCCTGAGTATGCTTAAATAAGAGAGATAAGAAGAAATGGGAGGGAAATCGCCGTGACAATTGGAGGGAAATAATATAGGGGGTATTTAAGCCATTTCCAAAGCAAAGTTAAATGGCTAAACCATCTTCACAACCTCTAATAAAGGCACATAACCCATTTGATGGCCAAAACTAACGAGCCTTGTTTAAATGGTCACGAAGTGTTAAGAAAACAAACCACAAGGTTACCACCTGTAATATGAAAATGAGAATGTATACGACCTGAAATTTGCAATACCATAGGGGTACCAATTGGAAAATCCCTAATAAATAAGAGCTTGGAGATTCAACCAAACTTCAAGTAGAACCTTTGCTTGCTTGAACTATATAATTGATGATAAGTGCTCTTGAACTTATGCTTGATGGGGATTGAAGCTTGAATTTGATGAATATCAATGGACAAATTGACGAAGAGAGAAGATGGAACTCTTTGAGTTTCATGAAGTGCTCTCAAAGTGTTTTATCTAAGATTGCCTCTCGAAATAATGATCTCTCACGTGTTGATGAATGAGGAGGAGAAACGTTATGAGGGAATATTTATGGATGTGGAAGAGAAAAATAGAAAGGCTAGGGTTGATATGTGGTGAAAAATAAAAGGCTTTGCCTGAAATAAGGGTCAAAACAGATGTCAACTCGACAAAAACGAGAGGAAAACACAAAGAACGAGGCATGAATCATATCAAGGGATCACTCAAGGATGAACGTTTTCTCCCAACAGCGAGCCAACATCGTTGGAAGCCCATCACTAGGCCCCAGTGATCACACGTTGGAAATATCCCAGCAGGCTAAACATCGTTGGGTCATATTGGAAAGCCAATATCTCATTTGATTGGTCTCGGAATTGGGCCGGCTTGGACCATTAAATTTGTTGTCAAATACCTATATTTGGATATATAATATGTCTAACTTGGACCAATATTGTGAGAGTTATAGCCCTAATAATAAAGAGGTGTCGGTTTCAATGTACACTTGATATCCAGATGATATGTCCTTCATTTCTAATTGGTTTAGGGCCCATTACATATCATTTGAAAGAATATCTATATGAAATGCATCTACATATAATAAGTCAACAGCAAATTATTATCTTGAATGAAAAAAAAAAAAAAAGCTTCAAACCGTGATGTTTGGTAAAAAGAACATTGTTTGGGTCTTAAACTTCGTTTTATATTACATTTATTTTGATAAATAAAGAGCCCAATTCGAACCAAGAGAAATTTATATCCCAAATAGAGATCTAGAGGTAGCAGTTTCTGTGCACCACTTGGTATCTGGATGATATCTCCTTCGTTTTCGATGGATTTTGGCCAACTACATAATTTGAAAAGTATATTCAATGTGAAATGTATCTATACTAAGCCCAATTTCAAATTATATCTAAAGTTAACACAAATAAACTCTTTTGTGATGTCTGCGTGGTAGCGGGAATACTGTTTTCACTTTAAACTTTGTTTTATCATAACTTTTGCTCCCGATTTCTATTTTGGCAAGTTAGTCTGTGTTGGAAAGTTTCTAGCGAGGGATACAACGATGGATATGGAAGGGGTTTGGGATTAATATGATTAGTTGGATGTAAATGAGCAAAAAGATACATAATAAGCATTACATTCGATTCTCGTTATATATATATATATATAAGCGAACCATGCGAATTTTGGGCTTGACACGTGGGTAGCCACGTCACCCATCCACATCATCTCTACACTTACCAAATCATCATCTCTTATCATGTCATCTTGAATTGATACTAATATTTGATTTTGATTTAATGCATGTGTTACTCAAATTTGATGCCAATAGTTCAACCTTTGGCGTATAACAAAAATAATTTCATATTCAAAAATTGACAAGAATAATCTTACATTTACCTCTGTCCCACAATAATGGGCCAAGTGACATTTCCTTTAACTCCCAATTACGGAAATGATGACGTGACAGGGGTTTGTTACTAATATTGTTGTGAGAGAGTTGTGGGGTTTGGTACTAACGTCATCGTTTCCGTAATTTGGAGCTAACAGAGATGTCACTTTACCCATTATTGTGAGACGAAGGTAAATGTGTGATTATTCTTGTCAATTTCTGAATGTGGAATTATTTTTATTGGACCGCCCAAAGGTTGGATTATTGGCATCAAATTTTGCCTTACTCTTTTGATTTATGGTGATCAATGTATTGTTTTTAAGTTTACTTGAACTTCTTTTACATATGATTAAATGGTCGTGCATGCATGTATTTGATTTCAATGAATTTGGACATTCCATTTTGCATCAAATTGGAAAACTGTAATTCTGATTTGATAGGTTATATGATTCATTTTATGCACATACATAATTCACTAATATATGATTATTTCTTTTTTATATGTTTTGGGGGTTATTGAGCCACATATCTTTACTTTAATTTGAAAGTTCGTGTATCGAACAAGCGTATGAAAAAAACGGGTTGATGTATGGTTTAAAGGGATGAAGTTATAGTCCAATGCTTTAATAAGTCTTAGAATATGAAAAAAAAAAAAAAAACAAAATTATTGCTTCCTACAAAGAATTACATAGGATCAAATTTGTATGATTTTGCTTCCATGTGAATATAATCACCTGAGAATCCTTTACTTCCGAATAGGTTTAATTTCGCACTATTTTTTTTTCTTGTTTATGCAACAATGTACATACATACAATGTGCAAAGTAGAAGACCTTTGCCTTACTTTGCCTTGGACTTTAGAGGTTATGCTTTCATGGCTAAAATATTAGCTCTCTTGGTTTGCTATGCTCTTGTAGCACAATGTGCCAAAGGAAAGACTACACACCGCCATAACTTTGTGGTATGTTAACCATCCTCTCAACTATTTTATATGACTAATCTAGAGATGTATAATTTCTAATCTAAATTGCAGGTTCAATCAACCCCTTTCACTAGGCTTTGTGAAACCAAGGAGATATTAACTGTCAATGGAAAATTTCCGGGACCAACATTGAGAGTTCACAAAGGGGACAACATGGTCATCAATGTCTACAACAAGGGCCAATACAACATCACTGTTCATTGGTATGTGGAGTGTGAGCGTAAATATACATTACCCTTATCACTAAATTATGCTATTCAGGATGTGTTTATTTCACCTAGGTTAAATGAATGCACTCTTAGTTTGTGTAATAGTTATATTTATGGAACTCGTCCCATAGTAAATAATATTATTAGTACTAAATAAATCTCTTTACTCTTTTAAGAGGAAAAAAAAAAAAATAAAATAAACTTTTTTTAGAGGTATCTTCGGATGCACAATTAAAGACATCTAACCAATTATCTTACACTAATTGTGATTTTCAACTTAGTCCACATCAATCTCTTTTTTGATATTTTCTTAGGCTAGCTTGAGTTTGGTTACCACTTATTTATTTTGAAATATGCACCTGCACAATGCAAATCTTACAATCGAAAAAAATAGAAAATATTGCCAATAACTTGCTTTTAAGTTGCACTTTTTGCGAATAACTACTTTATAATTTTTTTTTTCCAAAATAACTATCTTATAAGAGGTTTTTGGTTGCCGATCACTACCTTATGTCATAATTCGGCCCAAAAAAACCACATGAAATGACCTAAATGCCCTCAGTTTAATGAAGAAAATGATTTTTCTTATTTTCCCTATAATTTCCTCCCCCTACAGATATTTTTCACATTTTCGAAAATGGATCAAGGACCTAAGAAAGTAAGAAAATAAGAGGGACATAAGTAAGGGAAATAAGAAAATATGTGTGAAAATAGGAAGGATAAATAAATATACACATTTACTCAATAATGTAGGGGCATATCGGTCACTTTTAATGCATATTTTTTTGCTGGAAATGGGTATAAGGTAGTGGTCAACAAAGTCTAACCTCTTATAAGGTAGTTATTTTCAAAAAAAATAAAATCATAAGGTAGTTATTCGCAAAAAGCGCAACTTAAAAGGTCGTTATTGGCAAATTTTTCTGAAAAATATGAATGCAATTTTGTTTTTCTCTACAATGCTAAAAGGTGTTGGAATTCGATGAGATGTGGCAATCACGCGGATCGTAACGATTTTGGGTTGGATCATTCCAATTTAAAATCATTGCAGGTTGGGGTTATTTCAGATCTGAAAATTATTGGATCCGGTTGGGTTGAGTCGAATTGAATAGAATTTTCGTTGATATTGAGTTTCGGGTCAACATAGATCAAGTTGGTGTGAATAAATCCGCTTTGAACTGTTTTGGATTTCAGTTAACTCGGGTTTCGGATTAAATCAAATCTCAGTTCATTTTAGTATGAGCTAAGTAAGGTCAAAAGCTTATAGAATCAAGTGTGAGAATGACAATTTATATATTTTAACTTATTATGAATCATGTTTGATATTCTTAAATCCCAAAACTTAACAGTATTATATGTTACTATGGGATATTTTATTTATGTCAGGTTTATTTGCCCCAATTGACCAAATGGGTATTTTTAATAACCACAAGTGGACAATTTGGTATATAAAAAATCTCCGGTGACACATAGGTATTTAAAATGAACAACTGCAACCAATATGGTATTTTAAAATGCAATACGTGTCATATTCCCCCAAAAGTATGTCGAAATATAGAATCTCGATATTTGTTTCAGTTAAAACATATTTATATGCCATATAATTGTATTTTATCTCGTATTTTGTATGGTATATAAATACGTTTTAAATGAAACAAATATCGAGATTCTATATTCCGGCGTATTTTTGGGGGAATATGACACTTATTGCATTTAAAAATATCATATTGGTTGCCGTTGTTCATTTTAAATACTTATATGTTATCAGAGATTTTTTATATACCAAATTGTCCACTTGTAGTCATTAAAAATACTCATTTGGTCATTTGGGGGGGAGGGGGTTTATTTGGGTTAAAATAGAATTTCGGTTAGGGTTTATTCCTGGACTTCAGGTTTGGGCCACTTTTGGCGGGGTGTTAATGGGTTAGGATCAATTCGATTAATGGTTTAATTGGACATTGGGTTGATAGACTGAATCTAGACGGTTTCAAACAATACTATTTTGATATATTTCTAGGTGTTGGAAGGATTGGATATATGATATTTTGGGTCGGGTCGAGTTTTCCAGGTCTAATTCATCCAGATGTATTGATATAGGTGTTTAAATGATCATTAGTACATATTGCATTTTCGATGCTCTCTTAGTCTCTTTATGCCATAAAGATATCTCAAATCTACTAAAAGTAACCCCTTCAAAAAAAAAAAAAAAAAAATACTAGAAAAAAATTTATTTTGGGTACCTGATGTTAGGCATAATTGCAATTTGGGTACCTATCTTTTCAATATTCTCATTTTGGGTATCTGAAAATCAAGAAATTGTTTCATTCTGGGTCATTTTACTGGCGAGATTAAAATTTCTGTTAACTTGTTGAAATATCATTATGCAAAAATTCTTGAAAATTCCCCAAAAAAAAAAAAAAAAATCTAAATTTTCAAAAAATTTTGTAAAAATTCCCCAAATATTATTTGTAATTATTTGAAATTTTCTAAATGTTTTTTCAGATGTGAAGATATTTTTCAATTAACGAAAATCGATCTAAACCTCGTCAAAGAAACAACCCAAATGAGACAGTTTCTAAATTTTCAAGTATCCAAAATAAAAATATTGAAAATACGGGTATTCAAATTGCAATTAGGTTTAACGTCATGTACCAAAATGAAATTTTTCCAAAATTCTACATAAATGATAGCAAATGATTTTCTTGATGAGTTCATTTAATAAAAGTATTTTCTAAAACTTTCCAACAAATGAATGATATGGAATCTTGTATAATTTTTTCTAGGCATGGAATTAGGCAAGAGAGAAATCCATGGTCAGATGGACCAGAATATATTACTCAGTGCCCCATTCAACCAGGAAAAAGCTTCACTTACAAGATGAAAATCACCACAGAAGAAGGAACTGTATGGTGGCATGCACATAGTGGATGGGCTAGAGCTACTGTTCATGGCATGATCATTATTTATCCCAAGATTGGAGCTAAGTACCCTTTCCAACAGCCTCATGCAGAGATTCCCATCATATTAGGTAACAATTGTATGAAATTGACTCTCATATTTCCAATTAAAATTGAAGGATATCAATATTGGTGATTTTATTCAATTAAACAAAATCAAACTCCAAAGGATTTCCTTTGTTTTAGCCAATGTTCTTGTAACTCTGATAACTTTTGAGTACTGCAATTTGCAAAGGCATACATCCTAAGTAATAAGTTACTCAAATTTGAAATGTTTTCACAATATATCTGTTCTTTACATTCAAGAGACTAGAAATGTATGGATCAGTGCTAATACTAATGATGTTCATGTTGTAGAAAATTCAAATAAAAATATTGTTAATTATGAACATGTAATGAAGCAAATTCTCATTTGTTTGGTATTATTAGCAGTTGTATTGCTATTTGCTCACTAGGCATTGATGAAAATATCCTCATATATATGTAGGAGAGTGGTGGAAGAAAGATGTAATGGCGATCCCAGGCAATGCTAACAAAACGGGAGGTGAACCGATCCTATCCGATGCCTACACCATAAATGGACAACCAGGCTACCTCTATGCATGCTCTAAACAAGGTTTGTCTGTAAAAGAAAATTAAAGTGAAACTAGAAATTATTATATTTATGTTGCTCTGTTACCATTTGGAATTTTCGATTCGCTTCTCAATTTTTTGAGCAGGTGGAAGTAGGGATGGCAATGGGTCGGGTATAGATCGGGTGGAGCCATATCCATATCCATATCCATTTATATTTTTTCATCCATATCCATATCCATATCTGTTTAATTTTATTTCATCCGTCCATATCCATATCCAATGGATGAAGCGGGTAAATGGATATCCGTTGGATATTAAATAAAAGTTCATCGAAAATAAAATTTTCATTTATTCATGACATAATATTGGCTTAAGAGAGTAAAATCGATAATCGACGAGCCACAATATCACAATTTACACACAATATATGCACAACAAATACAATTATGCTTAAAAACTTGAAAGAGGTGTTCGTATTTGTGGTGGGAAAATATAAAAGTTTATCTACGTATTAAAATCAAATGCAAACAAATATACATTTATATGTATTTCGGGTAAATGGATGGATTAATAATTGACAACTCATCATAAATATCCGATCCAATAAACATCCATATCCAATCCATATCCATTATTCATCCATTTAATTTAAGTTCATCCATATCCAATTATAATGGATCGGGTGGATGGATGTTCAATGGGTCGGGTTGCCATTGCCATGCCTAGGTGGAAGTAGTATAGAGAAGGAAAATGGTCTTAGAAAAGATTTTCGAGTGATGGATTTATGATACTATTGAGACGAGCCTCATTGTCGATACCAATGATATTGTCTTCAATCCCCATCAAAAAGAACTGTCATTGACTCATTGAGGACTTGTGGGTATCAAGAAGTATTTTTATCTAAAAGTTTCTTCGAAACAAAAATGTGATGAACTCATTTGTTTTTGAAACTTCTGATGCTTATTGACATCACATTGTATCAATATTACAATTTCAGATTACTTTATTGAAAAGTTCTGCTAAACATTTGTTAGTTTCACCTCAACAATGTAAATTAGAACCGTCATTTGAGATACTAGTAAAACTAAACAAGCAATTCAGTCATGTTATCAAGGCCTAAATTTCCTTATGTATGTGGTTTGTCACAGGAACATTTCGTGTCACAATCAAGCATGGAAAGACCTACCTTCTTCGGATAGTCAATGCTGTAATGGACGAGGAGCTATTCTTCGCCATTGCACAACACAAGCTAGTAGTAGTAGCAACAGATGGATTCTACACAAAACCCTTTGAAACAAGCTACTTAATGATCACACCGGGCCAATCAATGGATGTTCTTGTTAAGGCAAGCGAACCCAAAGGCGCTTATTTTATGGCTGCCAGATCGTATTCTAGTGCCTTTGGTTCTGGATACGATAATACCACAACAACAGCCATTTTCGAGTATCACCACTCTCAACATTCTCATCAACCTCGTTTGCCAATTCTTCCACCATACAACGCAACAGATGCTGCAACGAATTTTACTGTGCAACTGAGGAGCTTAGCGAGTGCAAAGCATCCTATTAATGTGCCATTACAAATAGATACACATTTGATGTTCACATTATCTGTGAACCTCCTCAATTGTACTGGGAAAACACCCTGCACCGGTCCCTTTGGTAAACGGTTTTCTGCTTCTATGAACAACATTAGTTTTGTGGCCCCTCAAGTCGACCTGCTGAGAACTTATTACTATGGCTTGAAGGGTGTTGTCAAGAAGGATTTTCCCAAGAACCCACCTCATGAGTTCAATTATACAGGCAACAAATTGCCTAAAAATCTCTTGACTCCGGATTTTGGCACCAAGGTTTTGGTCCTAAAGTACAATGAAAACATTGAGCTTGTTTTGCAGGGGACTAATGTCTTGGCTAGCGATAACCATCCGATTCACCTACATGGCTACAGCTTTTATGTCGTTGGTTTGGGTTTCGGAAACTTTGACTCCGAGAAGGACCCCTTGAGCTATAACCTTGTTGATCCTCCAGAACAAACCACTGTTGCTGTCCCTAACAATGGATGGGTTGCCATCAGATTCCGAGCTAATAATCCAGGTTAGTTCAGAAATTTTAAGGCCCTGTTAGGGGGTGATTTTTAGTTTTGAGTTTTTCAGTTTATTTAAAAATTTAAAAATCAGTTTTCTTGGAAACCAATTCTTTTTTTCAGCTTTAAAAATTAACTAGACTATTAAAAGGATAAAAAATGTCGGTGTTAAATTGAACAAACAACCATCCTAAACCTGCTTAAATTAATATCCATGCAGGAAAAAAGACTTATAGTTGATTATTGTTTAATTTTCAGGTGTGTGGCTGATGCATTGTCATCTGGAGCGTCACCAGAGCTGGGGAATGAACATGGTTTTCCTGGTAAAGAATGGTCAAAGTCGAAATAGTCGAATTCTGAGGCCGCCTTCAGATTTACCTGCTTGTTGAGAGAGCCTCATGCTTAGTTATTCTCTTCCAGTATATTTGTTCTTAACACAAGCCGGAGTAGTAGCACGGTATTATTGCAACAAGTGAATGTATTTGTTTATTTATTTGTATTTTTTCTTAACACCAATGTGACGATTTGTGAAATACTGTACATTGCTTTTTATTTATTTATTGTTTTTTAATACCAGATTAGCAAAAACATGATATGTTTCATTGAGTTTAAGGATTCTGAATACTTTAAATGTCCTTGAATATATTCTGAAGACACTTGACTTTGTCATCAGAGATTCAGAGGTGTTGATTCAGATGTAACAGCTAACACCTCTGAATCCTTCAAATTTCCTTTAAAAATGGGAAATTCGAGTAAAACACTCTATGAGCAAAATAATTTGATACTCCACAAATATGACAATTTGAATGGGCTGCAGTCGTGGGTGCGAGTTGGGTGAGTAATTTGTCATGGTCCATGGAACAAGGATAAAATGGCAAAAGTCATTACAATCACTATAATTATTACCACCCGAGTATCGCATAAAACTTTCATTTTGACTGGTATTGGAGAGTCCGAATAAGAGTGTTGTTGGGTTTGTCCAACCCAATAATTAAGTTATTATTTTCAGCAATCAAAAAGAAAGAAAAAAAAAGAGAATTGAGTTATGTGTAAACCGAATTGTCTTCGGTGGATATGGCATGGCACTTTTGGGCCTTGTCTTTATTGGATGGATGTAGAGCCCACTTGAGCTGATTACACCAGCTTCTAAAGGAAGCTTTGTGTATGTGTTGACAGCTAAGCCTTGGAAAGGTGAATGCTTTTGCTTGAGGGTTTTGGTCTTTGAAAAGTGATCACGGCAGTAGCTTGCTGCAGGATACCAAGGCAGAGAGCAAAGAAACAAACATAGAGCAAGGCACAGAGTGAGCAAGAGAGAAATTCAAGAGTGAAGTTTCGGGTGCTCTTCAGGTGCATGTGGTGCTCGAGTTTGTGGTTCACGTGTCGGGGAGAATACGTGTGTGCTCGGTTTGATGATTCGGCTACAACAAGTATTGGGGATATTTCTATGGGTGTTGGGAGAAGTATTGACCGGGTTTGTATCAATTTGTACTCGTCCCTATAAATTGGTTATTATCTGTTGTTACTGGTTGTGGTTGTTTCAAGTCGAGTTTCTTGAAACTGATTGGCTAGACATTGTAATCACTATTTGATATTAGTGGATTAGTTGTCGATTTGGCCCGTGGTTTTTACCCGGTTGGGGTTTTCCACGTTAAATCTGGTGTTGGTTATTTTGTGTTGATTATTCTGCTGTTTATTTGGTTGTGATTTGGTTGAATTGGGTAACGATCCTAACAAATGTAATGTCAGATGTATGCAACTTTTTACCCTTTTGAAATGCAGTGGAAATATTTAACACAAAAATACGAAGTAACAAATGGTTGGGAAGCCAAATTGGCTAACAATAGTACATGACTAAATAACCATAGCCACTGGTTGGAGGAAGAAACAAAGAGAAAAGAAAGTTAAAGATAGGGTATCTGGTATTTTGCTAGACTGACTGAGATGGCCTGTTGTTGGGTTGGGTTTTTTCTTACACTTATGAAGGAAAGTACATGCTTCTATTAGGATTAAGTTAGAGCTTAATATGATTATATAATACAATATGTTTTGAGAAATTTCATTTGTTAATCATCTGATTCTACAGTGATGTTGCACACTGAAACAAACCGGATTAGTATGTGCAATAACAGTCTAAAATGTTGCTGTTAGATACATGCCTCTTGGTAATGGGCCAAAATGCCAGATGGGTATTTAAAAAATACCCCTATTGCCATATGGGTATTCAAAAATACTCCGACGACAATAGGGTATTTAAAATGACAGATTTGCACACTTGAGTATTAAAAGTGAAATTTCGGTGAAATTCTCCAGCGAACATTTGTTTAAA